>PVHY01005516.1:0-19744 GCA_004024945.1 Uropsilus gracilis
AATACAATACAATATAATAAATATAATATAATATAAATCTTCTAAAAAAGTAAAGCTTTAGTGACTACAGCCTGAGGTTCTGGAATTGCTTCCTTCATAAGAATAACACTGAGCAATGTGTTTTCTATGAGTAAAGATGACTCCAGGAACATAAATGCCTGAGTGTATTGAATTTTCTTTCATTCTGCTTTCAGATAACTGTGGTCCCAGCTGAACAGTTGTATAGGTGTTTTTAAACAATTCATCTCTATCTCATTTTAATTAAACATGCACTCTTTCCAGTCTCCACACTTGTAAAAATGTAGTATGCAATTTGACAGGATGATATTATAGTATTGAGCAATATGTGAATTGGTTTAAAAGTAACCAGAGTTGAAGCATACATCAATCACTACAAGTGCAAATGCAGGTCACTAAAGCTGTCAATTTCAATCAGCTCTGTAATTAAATACATCACCAATATGGATTTTGTGTAAGAATGTCACTTGTTCTTCAGATGTCTGCTATGAGGACAAATCACACTTCAGTGTCTCTACACAGGCCTGCTAAATATAGTATTTTTAAAAGCAGAACATCTTCATCCATCTTTCTCTGATTTGTTAAGTAGAAATCCATTTACTAATGTGTAGTCTAAAAGCTATGTTTTTAAATATGTATTTGAACTGCTCTCTATTTAATTAAAATGTTGCAGTATCTCAGTTGGCATTTTAAATTCATCTTTCACACCTTTAGTGGCATTTGTTATGAAATAAATAGATAATGAATAATAATCATCTTTTAAAAGGCTGAACAATTTGTAATTATGGATAATTTGTAATTAGAGATTCTTTATTATGTGTTCAAAAAGCAGAAGATGGTTTTACTTATGAAGAAATAAATTATTCATTTCAATTTCAGCATGGGAACAAAACTATTTCACATTTAGAAAAATCTTTTTTTTTTTCTTTAAATGGTTATAAAGCATCATCTTCTATTACACTTACCACTACATGGGAAGAGACTGCAACAAAGCCGTATTACCAAATATATATTGCCTGCCATTTGATTTAATCTTCAAATAAGCTCCAGGAAGCAGGTCCCTGGACAGTTAATCTTTAGTTTTGTAGCCCATGCACATTTTCAATAAGGTTACTGGGGAATTAGGCCCAGGAGGGAGAGGAAAAGCATATTGTCTTATTCCACAGGCAGCTGTTGTGAGCTCTGTTAGCAAATTATAACTTCCTTAATTATGAAATTCTGTATTAGAAAAATATCCTCGCACAATATTGCTTGTCAAAGAAAGTCACTGTAAGCCTTTAGTATAGCACTCCAACTATTTCTTTTAATTCTCTAACTAGCAGTCCAATGTGATATTCCCTACCACAAACAGCATTGAAAAGCTAAGTCCAGTTGCATAGTTTGAAAGTATTCAAGAATAGACATAATAGCCATAAGAACCTTTAAAGATAATGATCACAATAAAAGGCTAGAGGAAAGTTGATATAAAAACAAAAATGTGATGGCAGCCAGTCATTTTTGATTGTGGTGTTGTCCTCACTAATGATATATACACCTTTCCTTAAGCATCTTGAAAAATTTTCCTATTTAAACAATATAAAAAAACCAACAGATTGTTTAACAAACAGCATGAATCATCTGCAACAAATCATCAAAGCTTAATATCACTCTGAGTACTATCCAGAAAAAAAAATTAAATAGCTATAGGAACATAAAGAGGACATTAACCACAACTTGCTGACTTGAGGTTTTTAGTTTTTTGTTTTTCTTTGTGGTCAGCAGTAGCATGCAATAACTCAAGAGCAAGTTTTAGTGAATTATTGTATCTACTCAGTCTATTTCAGAGTGATCTTTGTAAGTTATAAGCCCACTTAAGTAAACATATATGTTGGTTTACATAGATCTTAAATAGTGTTACAACACCCTCATTTATTTTCAGTTCCTCAGATCATGCTTAAATTCATCCCTTAATCTTGAAATGCATGAAGAACAAGGAATCATCTTTTTTTCCAGACCAAATACTAAGTATCTAGGAGAAAATGTGAAATTGAGTTTAAAAAATGAAAAAGGTAAAACCAATCAAATTTGTACTGACTTTCTTGATATGGCCTACAACTTCTGAGAAGTGTGTATACCTCCCCTGAAACTAAAACACATTCACACAGTCCTTGATGCTTCTGTGAACTTTCTCTGAAACTCTTGTTACACACTTGTCAAGTAGTATAGCAGATATTTCAGTTCTTGTACCAATTTCCTCTGTTCCTTCTTCCATACCTTTTAGCACCCTACACAATTGTGGTCATATATCCACTTAGCAGGAAAATAGTAAAGGCAACAGGCTAAATCATTTCATTTTAAAAAGCCAACATCCATGGTTTTCATGAACAATTTAGCTTTCTCACTTATAAAAATTAAATTTTCTGCCATTGCTTAGAGTAACAGTTTCCATTAGTCACCACTGCTTCCTTCATTATCTCACTCCTGCACTAGGTGAATGTCCTTCCTCTTTACTCAGTCTTTACCTTCTACATATAAACTCAAGTTTCTTCCTCTTTTGAACTTGCAGTGCCTTCTCAATCCTGACTATTCTCTAGTAATATACTTCCTCTTTTTCTAAAGGATAAACTATAGTTCTTATACCACTGACATTTTGGGGGGGGGAGGGAAGGGGGTTCAGAACTGCTTATTCATTCATTTATTTATTTATTTATTTATTTATTTATTTATTTATTTATTTATTTATTTATTTATTTATTTATTTATTTATTTATTTATTTTATATTTTGCGGGTACAATTTTTTTGTTATCTACCCTGGGGTTCTCCCACCACCTATCACCCATGAAACATAGTCTTAACCTAGTCTTAACCCTTCCACCCCCAATTCTTCCATTTCCCCTCATGCTCTGTGTTTTGATTCTGCTGAAAGTTAGTTTTAAATTTTTCTTATCTGTTTGTTTGTTTTCTCTACATCCCTCATATAAGTAAGACCATCCAATATTTCTCTTTTTCTTTCTGGCTTATTTCTGCCAGCATGATTCCTTCTAGCTCCATCCATGTTGCCACGAATGACATGTTTGTCTTTTTTGATTGATGAATAATATTCCATTGTGTACATATACCACAGTTTTCTGCATCATTCATCTGTTTTTGGTCATGTGGGTTGTTTCCATATCCTGGCTATTTTAAATAATGCTGCAATAAACATCTGGGTATAGGTATCTTTATGAATTAAAGTTTTTGTAACCTTGAGGTAGACTCCTAGAACTTATACCATTGACTTTGGATAACATGGGTTTGAACCATGACAGTCCCCTTCTATACTTTTCTTTATTCTATCTATGGGTTCTACACTCATCAATTCAACCAGTGGAGGATTTGGGTTTAATCCATTGATATGAAACTTGTAGATATCAAGAACTAACTATAAAAGACATGAGGACCTATGGACTTTCCTACTTATGGGAGTTCCAAAACAAGTCTCCCATGAATAGCAACAAACAACCAAGTAATGTTTTGGGGGAGTCAAAATTTACACTCAAACTTTTTTTTTTACTACAACCAAGTCAGCATATCTACCTTTTTGTCTTTTTAAGTTTAACTGTAGTGTACACATTCTCTATAGATTTCTCTTCCTTTCTTTCCTTTGCTTGCGGTGACGTAGCTTCTGCCACTATTCCCTCTCTTATAAGACATTAATATCTTATAGTTCAAGTCAATAGTAAATTGTAAGCAATTTGTTATATCCTGCCTTTATCATTTTATACTATTTACCTTTCTCTGATTCCTAGCAATCTTCTCTTCTCCCTTGTCCTAATTTTTTTTTCCAGATACTTATCTGTTATAAGGTGTGCCCCTAGCCTTAGGTCTTATTGTTTTGTACTCATGGGTATCTGGATCATTCCAAATGCTATTTAATGGCAATAGACAAACTTTACTTCTAAGTTCTAGTAGTAGTTCATTTTTGATGTCCAATATCATCTTCACACTGTCTCCCAAAGTGATCGCTCCCAATTTCCTTTATTTTCCTGTGTTTACAAAGGTTCCCTTTCCTCTGAGTTGGGAAGGTATGAGGCATTATCTACATAAAAGATAATCTTTTATGTATAATAAAAGATAATGCATCTACATGCATTATCTACATAAAAGAAACAAGATTTTTTCTTTTAAAGTTCTATATTCCCATAACAGTTACAAGCTGGCTAAGTTTGTATTAAGATGATAAAAAGCAATAAATAAACAAATGAATAGTTTTTCTTAATAATGAACTGTTATAAGTAATAGCATTTTTTGTTACCAGTTTCAACAAAAATAATAAAACATCATGTTTTCCCTGTACCCTTCTGAATTCTTGGTTGAACTGAGTTCTGATATCCCTGAAATGAAAGACAAATTGCAAGGTTAAAACAAACAAGTTTATTGGTGTGTATACCTCACGAATACATGGAAGTCCTCAAGGTGGAAGAGAATTCAGGCTTAAATACCAACTTAACTGGGAATGGGAAGAATGTCTGTTAAGGAAGAATAAAAGATATTGAGAAAAAGATGAAGGTTCTTAGAAAAGCAGATGGGAAGTATAATACTTTGGAACAAACTATTGGACTTCTCATCTCCTCTGCTGTGAAAGGATTTTCCCTTTCCTGTTTCAGGAGATTCTGTGAGAGAGAACTCATGACAACCAAGTTGCTTTTTGGAAATACTGTTTTTAAACAGATAAAGGAAATTCAGAGAGTCACTCTTAGAGCTCTATTTTTCAAATACCTACAACTCAAAATAATCAGTGACCCAAAGTAGAATATTTTGTTTTCTGTAGGGGAACAAAATCTGCCATCCCCCCAAAATAAGCTTTTGGCATAAATACTATTTCATGGAAGATGCTATGAGTCTGGATGGAGGTTGCCCTTTTTGTAAAATTAATTTACTTGTGTGAAGAAAATGATACTCTTTGTAAGGATGTCTACTTCATTATACCAGGAAGACTTAATGTTTATAACTCTTATGTACAGAGAAGGCTAAATCTGCATAAAGGTCATGCTCCTGTTGGCTGTGTCTTTCCTGGTGACCTCTGAAGTCACCTTTGTGAAGGTGACTTAGGACTTTTTGTTGACCTCCTCACTGTTACTGGGTTTCTCCCATGTGTATATATGAAATTATCAAATAACTTGTTTTTCTTCTCTTTTCAATCTATCTGATCTTATTTAATTATTTGCCAGCCTAGATGGATCAAGAAAGGAAAGTAGATATTACAGTTCAGCCATATCCTTCAGTATCTAAATATGTGAGGTTCTCTTGAGAATATACACAAATATTAACATTAGGGCTCTAGTATAGAGACAGATTTATTGTCAATATCTTCCAAAAGACAGATATGACATGCTTATTTAATGCACTATTTCTACTTTGTTGCAATGGTAATGGAAAAGAATCAACCATCTACCTTTGTAATTGGTTTCATCATTGGTAAAGAACAAAACAATTATCTGCTGCAAAAGTGGTAACATATGAAAAAGATTAAACTGTATATTATACAGTTAAAATCAAGATAATGTAGATTCTATACACTAAAATAGCCTGTGAACAAACAGCTTCATATATAATAGGATAGGGTCCAGCCTGAGTTTTCAGAATCATTACAAAGATTAATTTTTCAAGATAAACCCATATTTAAAATACAGATGTCAGGTTCAAATGAAAATATTATATTATTATTCTTTTAACAGTTCTCAACAAATTAAGAATAATGATCATCTTGTTGGAAAATGAAAAAGAGAATTGCCATAGATTTTAAAATCATGTAGTAAGTAATCTATTGTTTGTTTTAAAATTTAAATTTTTATAAGAAAAATGGATTTGAAATATTTAGATTCTTATAAAATAAAAAAATCACACTGTAAATAGATTATTTCAGAAACATTTTCTATCTTGTGCATTTAAACATTATATATATGCATACTATACGCATGCAGGCATATGTGTACATATTATTACATAGGTATATTATATGGAGATAATAAATAATGGCCTGTGAAAGAAGTAGTTGCTTATTTCTAAATGTCCATGCTCCCTTGGGAGTTACTAGCTGCGGATTGAAATGATCAAGTGGTCTACCAGGACAAGAAGGAGGCCTTGGGCAACCACTCACCTTACAATGTAAAAGCCTTTCTTATAAAATTAAACAGAACGAGTTGCAGTGAACTCTGCTCACTTTTGCCTTGTTTCTTTTATCTTATCTATTTGAAACTCAAGAAGAAATGCTGTATGAAAGCATTAAGGCTGATTTCATTTGTGATTTGAAGAATATCCATATTACAGATTATTAAATTAATGGCAATCTAACCTTGAAAGCACCTCTATCTGCTGAAAGAGCAACACTTCATCACCTGTTTTGATTCATTAATGTATCATTTAACTCGGTATGACACATGTTCAGCAGTTATAATTACATTATGGTCTTTCTATTACATCAGCTCTGCTCCAAGTTTCTGTCACCACAAGTCCAATTTTCAACATAGAGCGATCCACTGCACTCTTTCCTTATTAGTGTCATCTTTAATGTAGCAGAGAGGCTGAACCATTACTTGGCACTGAGAGTTTAACAGCAATTAACCCCTGCTCTATCCCCAGGGAGAAGTACATCAGCAACTTGCCAAAACACTGTAAACAAGCTTCCAAGATCAATGTGCAACCACGCCGGCGGCAGCACCTAGTGTATTAATTTTGGATTGATATATTGGAGGTGGGGGGGAGGGTGAGGAGAGGAAATGGTCTGCATGAAATTAACCTGAATCACTCCCCAACCCTAAATTGGAAATATTTCTTCCCCAGGATAGATAAAAGACTAAAAAAATAAAAAATAAATAAAACCATGCTTACAGTTAGCAAATATACTGCTGTTTATACAGCTTTATTGCCCTATGAAAATAATTATGGAATTGATTATTTCACAGGGTGGTTTTTGAAGATGGAAAATGAAATGCATAAACAATGTATTCACATAATTTAAAGGTCAAATTCAAAGAGCGGATGACAAAACAAACTCAATTTTGAGATATTCCCTAGTTCTAATATATAACTGACTGGCAAGGGGAACTATACACACTTATCTGTAAATTTCAATACAAAGAAATTTGTAGTATGATGAAGTTAGTTCTGAGAGATGATGGTTCAAACTCTAAAAATGCAAAAACAGTGCCCAGGGCAGAATGCATGCTGTGATGTATTTGAAACTCACTCTGCCATAACTTGTAACTGCAGAAAGACTAAAGGTGGGCACATCAGCACTGCAGTCCTCACCAAGATGGGTGGAGATGATGGGTAGAAGACAAGGATCTGCTGTAGACATAAGAAATGTTAAACTATTTGGAGGGCATAGCTAGATTAAATTTTTAATTAGTTACCATTTTAGTCCATTTTTTTAAAAAAAGGTTAAATTCTAAATTGAGTTTCCCTAGGCACAATACTGGAATTCCACACTCTACTCAGTGAGTTCATTTTGTTGTAGCTTCCTCAAGATGGAAACATCTTAAATTCAGTTCCCCCAATGCCATCTACTTAAGCTACACAGGTACACACCATCTCCATAGTCTGCTTCACCTGGGGAGGGATGTGTATTATGCATCTTTAGCTTAACAAGACCAAAACACAACTTTGATTTACATAGATCAAAGACTTAGGGATTTTATTTTCCTTTTGTAGCTGCAGACCTCATCAAAAATGGACCGCTTATTCCTATCAGTTGCAGCTGTATATGCTGTCTAGAACCATTTCTCATTTCTACTATACACATCTGTTATTAAGCCTCACCTTGTATTTTCTGGAACATAGAAATAATAACTCTTCCATTCTCATCTACTAAACTATTTCTCTACACAACCACCAATGAAACAGATCTGTCATCCCTTGTTTACGGCTTTTCAGTACTCCCTATTTTATCATTACTTTAAGTTCTTTATAATTATGAGATCCTACCTTATTATCCTGGCTATCACTTTAATATTTTCTTCCTACTTTTTCTCTTTAAATGTTAGGACTTATTTCAACTCTACTCTTTGTTTTCTGTTCACATATCTTCAGTCATATTGAACTAGCTTTTCATAAATGTGTTATGCTCATATCCCTCTTGCATAGACTTTGTACTCTCTTTTGTTTTGTCCTTGCTAGAATACTTTTCTCCAAGGAAGATTTCCCCATGTCTCATTCTTTGTAAGATCGACTCTCATATCTCACTTGGACCTGTGGCAATGTCACATATTCCCAGAGACAACTGATCACCTCTATCTCAGTCTCTCTCTCTCTCTCTCAATAGTATTTAGGTATGTAGATAAATATTAAATATTTATCTTTCTGTCAACATTATGCTAACTAAATGATTTAATCTCATATGAAATTAGTTGTTTGCTTGCTTGTTAATCTCTCCCTTTGGATTCAGCATTGGTCACCACTAATGCCTGGAATCATTACTATTTGGCAGTTAAACCTCAATATAAGTTTTTCAGAATATTGGACTAAATTTATTTCAAGTACAAATAAATGAAAATAATGTCTATCAGAAGTACAAGTACATTGTTTCTAACCTGGAAGAATGCAAAAGGTCATAACTTCAATAGGAACAGAAGACTCTAAACTATAGCTCTCAAAAGAAAAATGTTTTCTCAAATTAGAATGACTAATCATTTTGCTCAGAAGTGTGATTTGGAAGTTGCTGGTATTTGTACAATTAAACAGCTGTGTAGTATGAAAAACTTAAATATTTACAGACAGGTGAATATATACATTTAAAAAGACAGGATTGTGGTGTTTTTTTAAATTCTGGTGAAACACTAAGCCTCTTCATGCAACCTGCAAATATGTTTAAGGATTTAAATGTTACATACCTATTGGAAATGCCTAGTTTTTAAGTCACTATCATTTAAGAAATGATGTTGCTTCCAAATTATTAATTATTAATACAAAAGATGTTAATATCCTTTTTTTAAGACCTAGCATTGTGACTTTATGATAGGACAATCACCTTAAGGCCAAGCAGATATTCTGTTGATCTCAATTTATCAGTTTAAGACACTGCAAGACTGAACAGCATCTCCCATGGGTACTTCAGCTAGCACACTCTTTTAGATGGTCTTAAGTCAATCTCCACATGCTTTAAGTCAATTCAGATCCTCGTGAGCCTCCTAGGAAACTGAGTAAAAGGCATTGAAGACTCATTTATCTTATCTACCAAGTACAGTTAGGAGAGTTTAGGTGTGGGCAGAGAGTAATGAAGTTCAGGTTTTTCCAATTATTAGTAGGCAAAAAATGAAACAAATTTACCCCTGTTCCTTCTAGACAGCTAATTTAACAAATTTTCTTGGTTACTTACTATATACTAGGTGCTGGTCTAGAAATTGGTGATATGTGGTGATATGCAATGTGCAAAATCTAAAAGTGCTGAACTTAAATTCTTATACTTAGGTGTGAAGAAACAACAAAAAAATAAGTACATAAATATATAGAAAATCAGGTAAATGCTATGGACAAAAGTAGAGCAGGTAGAAATGTAGCAACATCTGGAAGAGAATAATTACAGACTCATTAGTCAGTGACAGCTGTATTAGAAATGACATTTCATCAAGGACTTGAGTCATTGTTGAGAGAGAGGGGGAAGTGTTTTTCTCAGTTCCTTTAGGTTCTTTGGTATAAGAAAAATGGTACAAGTAAGACTATCAGGAACAAAACAAAAATTTAATGGCATACATATTAACGACTTCATACAGACATAGAGCTCCCTGACAGTGGAGTAAAGTGTGAAGTGATCATCCTGAGCTAAGGAGAAGGAAGGGACAAGGACTCCGAGATTCAACAACTAGAAAGACAATCTACTAGACAATTAGAAGAACAAACAAAAATGTTTGGTAAACATTTGGTAAACAAATGTTGACTGAGCTATGTATGGGCGGGTGTTTAGAGAGGTTCTGAACAATTGGTCTTGCTAAATCTCCCCCACTTGGCTCATATGTTGGTAGTTATCTCTGCTAATCTCTTTCTCTTTTGAAAGGGGCCCTGGCTAAAAGGGCCTACTTACTTACGTAAGTAAAAGTAAAGCAAGCTTCCTGATTCTGTTGGGTCCTGATCGCTTTCACCTTAGGACAAACCATATGCCAAAGTGGCTTACTTGGGAGTAGTCTATTTTGTTCCTGCACATAGCTAAGAGGTGTTGCAAGATTTTTACTGCACTGAAGAGAACTGTCAGTGGTTGGATAACCAATTAGAGAAACAAATAAGCTTTTCATCCTTTAGCTCAATAATGCAAACAAGAGGTTAAAATCAGAGACAGCTCCAATTCATCATTCTCTGCCCCCCCCCAGAAGTGGAAGTGGCACAATAATGAAGGGTACAGTGAATTATTACAGATATGGAAATCCTCTTGCTGTTAAGGAGCCCCAAATAGAATGGGACCAAGAATATGAAGGACTTGGAGAAGAAAAGTACTAAACACTGAATCAGAGTTGGACAATGTTTTCTTTAAGGTGCCCTCTGTCTTCAGTAAGGAGAGACTAACAGAACTCTTCAACCAAACATACAAGGTAAGGAGACCTAACAATGGAGGTACCTGAGCGAGGCCTGCAAATCTGTAATTCCCTACAGAGATGACTGCACTGCCATGTGCCAAACCTGGTGTGGAGAGAGCAGCTTTTCCCCAAGAGGACTTTGTAATTGCTTATTGTCAGGCCTGAAAAATCACACATAGGGTTTCTGGCCAGGATCCCAAATCCTCAGTAAGGAGGAGTAGTCAAGAGTGAGGGAACATCAAGTGAGAAATCCTAATAGGGAACATGACTGGTCATCAGAAAAGCACAAAGTAAGAGCTGTGAAGAAGTGATGTGCATGGAGATGTTAGGAGATGAAGTCAGTAAAGAGCCCAATAAGACAGAGCTTGGAAGAGCTCTGTGAGAGCTCTGATGTTTACTGTGAGAGCTCTGATTTTTACTGTGAGAGAGATGGAAAGTGATTGGATGCTTGGAAGGCAGGAAGGAAGAACATGATCTAACTTACATTTTTTAAAGAATTGTTCTAACATCTAGTTTGGGGGTAAAGTATTAAAAAAAGAAGCAGAAGTATTTGTTTCAAAGTTAATGAAATTATTAAGGAAAATCCATGGTCTGTTTGGATTGGGATGTCATATCACAGGTTGTGAAAAGTGATGGGATTCTTAATACATTTTTAAGATAGATGTGGAGAATTTCCTGATGGATTAGATGTGAAGGGTGAGAAACAAAAAGAATAAGATTCATTCCAAGATTTTTAGCCTCAGTGGACTGGAATTCCTAGATATTAAAATAAGAATCCTGAAAAGCAGAAGTGGTGGGGTTGATAAGCAGCCTTGAGACAGGATTTTTTAAGGTCCATTAGATATTCCAGTGATTGCCCCAGTGATTGATACCTTAATGACTGTAAGAGATCTCAAGAAAATGACTCAGGTCAAAAATCTAATTGTAGGAGATATCAGTATATATTTGGAATTCAACACAACTGGTTGAAAGAGATATTGGAGAATGTGAAAACAGACAAAGAAGCAAACATGAGCATGCCAAAGAAAAGAGATGCCAAGAAAAGAAGGCAGGAGAATGATAGATAAGACTGCAGGAAGAAATCCAGGGTAGTGTGGTGTCTTGGATGTTCATGAAGGCAGTGTTCCCAAAGACTAAAGGTCTGTCTGCCTAGACTAAAGGTGATTACCTGTCTGCCTGTAGCTGAGAGGCCAGTTATCACCTGCCCTGACAAAAACAGTTATGCTGGGAGGAAAGTCTTACTGGTTTTCACTCAGTAAAACAGAGATGGAGTTTGCATCACGTATTCAAAGAGTTTTACTGGTAAGACAGAAATGAAAATGCAGACTATAAATTAGTGAGGGCTTTTTAAAAAATTCTTTTCTATCTCAGATAATAGGAGAAATTTACAGTCTTTATGTGTCAATGGGGATGATTAAGTGGATAATAAAATACTGATAATTCAAGAAAAGGAAGCTAGAATTCCTGGAGCAATGACATTGAGTAGGTAAAAGGAATAGCTCTAGAAAACAAGTGAAAGGGTGACCCTTAGCCTGGAGCTTGAACAGCTCATCCAAATTGATGAGAAGTTAAGCAAAAGGGCAAAGATGAAGGTATGTGGTGGTAGGAACTTGTGGAAATCATCTTGGTGGCAGATTGTTTCTACTTTGCAAGGGAACAGGGAGTAAGGTCCAGTGATAAAGAAGAGAAAGATGGAAAGTTTGAAACCATAAAAGGAAACTCACCTAACTCATTTTTTACTGTCAACTTTGTAAAGGGGAGACCAGGGGCCTGCCCAGATTTTATAATCTGAAAGGTTAATGAAATAAATCAGAAAGTTTGTGTTTTTATTGTTATTACGTGGGTGACTCTTGTAGGACAGAAAAATCTACCAGCCCAAGCTTGGCAAAGGTTTATTTCAAATTAGAAATGCTGAAGACTGGGTAGGAGTTATGATTTAAAAGAGATATTCACATAAGAAAGCTTTCTTTGTATGGGTATCTCCCTCTCTATCAGAAGAAATACTTATATCCTGACTCTTTGCAAAGGAGAAAGCAGAACTAAAACTGTCTAACAGTGATGGTTTCCTTTACTGTGTGCCTTCCCTGGTAACCACCTAAATGAATCCCCCCTTTTCTCACCTACAATATATCCTGTATCTTAGCTGAGGTTTTCATTTATGAAGGCATCTGAAGTCAGCAGAGTTCAGGGTTGCTTCCTGTGCATACAGGGGCTATGCACATTATCAAGCTTCTCCCGGATTTTCTTCTTTTATCAGTTTAATGCTTACTTGCCAACTGGAAAGAATCCAGTAGAGTATGGGATATTTTTCAAGAATAAAAACACTGTAGACAAGGAAAAGGCCAAGAGTCACATTTAAACAGGGTTAAAGTTTTTCATATCATTATGGGAAAAAATAACTGATATTTTTAGTGATCTCTTCCCTGCATTCACTTTTTTCCCTTCTCTTAATTCCTAAAATTTTCTGCAGAATTGAGAGTCTAGTATCTTTCGAATTATTTGACTTGAAAAGGCAGATGAGTGTTCTAGTAAATGAATCCAGATTATCCAATCTATTTAAAGCAGTAACAAGAAAAACTCCTTTAGACATCTTATATGTTAAATACCCTTCCTGTAGGAAGCTTGTCCTAACTCCCCACCTAATCATACAATTCATGTTTGATCATTACAGCTATCTCTGATCAAATAAACTAACCTAAGAACAGGAAAGAAAGACACTGTTAAATCACACACACACACACACACACACACACACACACACACACACACACATTAAACTGACAGTATATGAAAGTTCTGCCCAGTCTTTTAGATAAGTATCTCTAACTCAAAAACCATAGTTGTGGGGTAGCTGAGTTGCCAATAATGATGATGAGGATGTGCAGTTGGGTTAAATAATGTGCTGGTATTATCATTGACCCAGAAAGAATTGAAAACTAGGGGAGGAAAGATAGAAATGATTGAAATATTCGATTTTTTCCTTAATAGAAAATAACATAAACATTAATTCCATTCTTTCACTGTTAAAAAAAAATAAAAACTTTCTTTTTATAGAAGAAAAAACATCCATTGTATGCAGTACGTCCTTGGCCATGGTATTCAGTATTGGCATATCATTCTAGTATCCTAGATTTGTTATGGGCCATAGTCAGGGTCAATTTCTCATCAAGCCAGTAAGTCACTCCTTTCCCCCAATGGCATCTGGAAATAATGAGAAGTGGCGTATATGCCTAGGTTATATAAACACATTTTATTATAAGAAGCAAAGAAAAGGCTAATTACTATCATTTTGATTTAATGCTACAGAATACATCTTCACGGGCAGGCTCATGATAGCTTAACAGATAGGAGACATTTTCTCTGTTGCCATTTACATTTACCTTCAAGCATGTCATGAACCAAATTTCCTGAAAGGGAGAGCAGCTGGGAAGAAGGAAGGACCAAAGTGCATACATAAATGAAAGTAGGAGGAGGGGATAGGGATGTAGAGAGAAACACTTGAAGAGACAAGAACAAGGGACAGAAAAGCCAAGGGTGAGAAACGTAGAGAAGTTTCTCCTAGTTCTTGGCAGAGAACGTGATAACTGTTATTATTACCTCATAGTAGGTCATAGCACATTTTGCATTTGGGGTCTGTCCTTTATTAGATCTCTGGAACCCACAACCTACCTAAACCTTTAGTGTGTCCCCTGCCAGTATTTGCCTAGAACTTGCTTGAATGCTTTTGAGACCTCTACCACCCTGCTTTGGGGCAACCCAAAAGGCTTGAGATTTGTCCACATGGGAATGGATAATATAAATTTGACTGGAGATCTTTCTTCTCCCCCCCCCCCAACCCTTTGAGCTTTCATATCAATTAAAGATATTTCACACTAAGAACTTGTTTTCTTTGCTTTTATGCACACTATTAACCAAACCCTTTTAATTTTGCAAAGTGGGCTTTTCCTCCTAACATTTTGTGGACCTTGGGTATTCCTAGGTTTCAGTCAGTATCATTAACACTAGTACCTATTTCTGTCAACTTCAATTTCAAAAGTTAAGTGCAGTGTAGCCATTCATTTGAGTTTGTGCATTTAGAATGCTTTTTACAGAGATGAAGAAAAATTGAAAAATATGTCTTAGCTAAAATTTCTTTGAAACATACAGAAAAAATGGGGGGAAATGTTTTATTGCAGCCTAATATAATATGAATAAACAAAAGCTGAACAAATGAAGAATACTGGCTATTGTTAAAGAACTCAGTCTTTGATAGTTGATGCTTTGGACCTGCGTTACAATAACTTTAAAAAGAGAGAGACAATGCTAAAAATAGATTATTGACATAATTTAACACATTATACTTTTTAAATAAAAATCTTATTCCTAATTGAAAATTGGCGTCTTGCCACAAACTAAACGACTTCAAAAGCAACAGCTGGGGCCGCATCTTTTTAATGCTTAATTACTGTAGTACATAAAGCAACTTTCTTTTCCCCCTCTTCATAAGACACTTGTCTAGCTCAGGATAAGATCAAAGTACAAGATGTGGGAAAAAATTGTGACCTAGACCATAAATATGAAATCTAATGAAGTACCACAAGGATCCTCAAGAATAAACATATAACAGCTTCTTTTTTTCATAATATAAAGTCAAATTATTGAGAACTATGCTGAACAATTAGAAAACTGGGGATTCACTTCGCTTAAACATTTCTTGTAAAAGGCTAGTACAAAATTGGAAGGAAAAGGTTTTATTTCAATTCAGTTCTCTACCAGAGTGTATGGAGGATGGGAAGAAGATAGTTAAGAAGACTTCAGTTTATTTCTCCAGTGCTTGGCACTGGGTTTGCCTAGCATACTGTTTTTACTACTACATTCTGATTCTCAGTTTCCATATTTTGCTCTGTAATCATAAGATAACTCCTAAGAAATAATGCAGAGGAAAACTAACTTTTATTGTGTTTGTCTAAGATCATCTAGCTTTGCATGTCATTTCTTTTCCAATAATGGGAAATGGGTTGATAACCAAGAAAGTAAAAGGGAATAATGTTCATTCCATGCAGGGTTAAAGAGTGCTATCCTTTGAAACTATGCATATTTGAAATAGCTTAATGTTCACAAAGGAACAAGAAAATAAAAAAATATTATGTATGTACATATATTTATCTATTTTCCTATTTCACCAGGTCCAATCATTTTTACCACTTAATCATTTTTACCCTAATCATTTTTAACACTGTATTTCATACTTCAAGTTAAATTAATTAAATTTCATATTTCAAGTTAAATATTTTATTTTTATTATATTATATACATATATATATATTTCACATCATTATTATCCCTGGGGGTCACCCAAGAGTTAAATATTTTAAATGCTATATTAAAAATCAATAGCACTTCCTACATGAAAGTACTTTCTTATATTTTCTAACACTGGTTATAATACAAAGCAAGAAAAAACACTTTGAATGATTTCAATATAGAAGCACACATTAATGAAAACATTTACAATGGAATCCCTGGCATGCTGATAGTATTTTAGAGATGTCCTAGTGAAATTGTGCAGGAGGCTAGAAGTGACACTGTAGAGGGAGTAAGAAATAACAACGGGAGAAAGGCCTCCATTTTTCCTCTAAAATAGTATTGTTACTTGGAAAAAGGTCTAAAAACCTAAACTGGGTCAGAACCTCTCTTACTGCTTCTAGCACGGCCACCTGCTACCACAAATGAAAACAAAATGGCCTTTTGGCATAGCAAATAGGAAAAAAAAAATATTTTAGTCAATAGAGCAAAGGGAGAGAGAAAATTAATGTAGATGAAGATGGAGAAGGTCCAGCTTCCAGCAGACAGTGTGAGGTAGAGCTGCACTTATAGAAGATGACTGGAAAAGGCAGAAGTCTGCCACTATTGAGGGGAGGGGACTCCCCCAACCTCGTTGGCACTAATGTCTGATGCCCACTGGGATGGCTGCCTTTCACAGCAGCTCCAATGAAAGACAGAGAACAAGACCATAAGCATTACTCCCTAGTAAAGAGTTATAGGATATCCACTCAGCCACTCAGCTCTGCCCTCTTCCCTGCAGCTCCTGCTCAGAAGGGCAGGAATGGAATGTAAAGTTCAGATCACAAGGCACACACATGGTTCCCTCAAACGTGGGTGGCTTCTGGGCCTCAGAGCCTGGAGTTCAGCAACTTATTCACACTGGCGCACCTACATTATGAACATAGCATGGCATGAACTGGCGCCTGATAAATCTGATGTACCCGTAAGTCCTAGCTACCACTGGAAAAAGTTCTAGGGAAAAGTTCTAAGGAAAAAGTTCTATGTGAAGTCCACATAGGATCCTATGTGAAATTTACATAGGATTCCCTAGATTTCAGCCATATTAAGTTAGATGTGGTATAAAAATATCAAGAATTTATGAAAAAAGGAAAGATATTTGGGTTCTAAAATGACCCCGCTTCAAACTAAATGAAGAAACCAAGATAGTCATCGATCTTTCTTCAGAAGACACAGTTCCAACATTCTATCAGATCAACTCAGAAGTGACCCAAAACCAGCAACAACCACTTTGGACATCTCATGATGAAAATAGCATCACAGCAAGTTCTCTTCTGGTCTCTGGATAATTTTCAAACTTCTTAATTTCAAAGTTAAAACAAGTTTTCAAGTATCACATTTCCAAATCAAATTACACAAGTCACAAGTTTCTTCAACTTGCTTCCCCAGGCTCCTCACCAGCTCAAACTAGGAAAGGAAGCCCACAACATGGGTTCCTTCCCTATCCTGTTGCCACACATGGCAGCAGCAGCTCTGAGGCCTCCAGTCTCCTGGCTAGTCCTCTGCTCTCTCTCCCCCCTCTAGCTTTCTCTGTCCTCCTAAATCCCCTCTCTTTGTTCCCCTCATGAAAAGACTTAGCTTCCTTTCTCCAAGCCCCTACTCACCAGGGCACAATGGCTACCATTCTCATGCACCATTAACATGCTGGGCACTCTCACTGCCCCTCAATTTCACCACAGCACCCCTATCAACACTATAGCATTTTCTCCCCCATTCCTATATAAATTGAGTGAGCTGCTTCAGGCTTCAGTGATGTTTTTAATAACTGGAAATTTATTTTCAATGTTAGCTACAGACACTTTGTATTCATTGCCACATGCATATTCTTCACCAGAAGTAAAAAAAAAAAAAATCTTGAGACAGGGACCGACTAGTGCTCTTCTCACCAGTCTGGGCAACTTCTCCCAGCATCTTGGCCACTGGCACCCTCATGAACATCCCCGCCTGGATTTTTAAGGCATCTTCCCATCTCCCTTGCATGCAGGTGACACAGGAACTGATTGTGCTTTTCTTGCCAGCCCAGGGTACCGGCACAAGCAAACTAAAGGAAACCACACTACAAATCTGAGAACACACATCTGCCAAAAGGGAACAGATAAAAATTATAATAATAACAACAAGAATAAGTAAGTTAATAAAAACCTGAGATCTGCTACCAGCCAAAGAAAATTTCGGGTGGAATACTATCATGAGAACACAGAAGAACAAGAGCAAAAAGCAAAGTTAACCACACTGCAGCTAGGCATAAGACAGAAATAACCTCAGACTCAGAGAGTACACTAATAAACATGCCAGCTAATACAAGTGCCACAGTTGCCCATTGCATATATCAAATCCAGAAACAAACAGCAGGGAGAAGGAAAAACACATTCAATCAGGCCCTTCAAAAACCAATACACCATTGAAAGAGAGGCTATCTCCTGAACCCAATAACAATGACATAGAAGAAATGTCATATCAATTAGACAAGGAATTCAAAGTCACAATGACAAAGGTAGTCAAAGAATTCAAACTCAACATGGCAAATATGCAAGGAGAATTAGAAATATATAAAAGTAAGTGTATTAATAAGTGTAACATAATTGAAGAACTGAAGAATGAAACTGAAGCCATAAAAAAGCAACAGAAACCAAAGATATAAAACAAACACTAAAGGTTAAAAATGCAAGAAAAATACACAAAAATAGACTAGAAGAAATAGAACAGATCAGTAATATCAAAAACAGTGAAATAAAAAGTTTCAATGAAGAAAAAGCAAGAGAAAAAAAGGAAGAAGACCAAAGGGAAACTCAGAGACCTTACAGATTCTTTAATGAAAGGAAATATAAGAGTAATTGAAACTCCAGAAGGAGAAGAGAGAGGCAAGGGAACTGGAATTCTATTTAAAGAAATAATGGTGGAGAATTCCCTAACCTGAAGAGAGAAATGAAAATAGATATACAAGATGCCAGAAGAACACCAAACTACTTCAATGAAAGAAAAAACATGGCAAGACATATAATTGTAAAACTTCCAAGAGTCCAAGATAAGGAAAAAATGATGAAACTTACCAGAGAAAGAAAACAGATAATATATGCAGGAAAACCCATCAGACTGACATCAGATTTCTCTAAAGAGACACTTCAGGCAAGAAGAGACTGAAGCCACATATTCAAAAAAGTCCAAGAAAAGAAATGCCAGCCAAGTACACTCTACCCTGTGAAAAACTTCCTTTATGATGAAAAAATGAAAACATTTACAGACAAGCAAAGTCTTTAGAAATTCGCCATCACTAAATCCCCACTCCAAGAAATACTACGAGAAGCCTTAAGGCCAAAGACAACAGAAGAATAAACAGGAAAAATAAAACAAGGAGGTAAATAGAATCCCAAAATGACCACCAAAACATCAACGTCAGACTCACAAATAATCAATAATCATTCTTAATGTTAACAGTCTAAACTCACCAGTCAAAAGACACAGAGTAGCAGACTGGATTCAAAAATACTACCCAACATTCTGCTACCTCCAAGAAACACACCTGAACTCCAAAGATAAGTACAGACTAAAAGTAAAAGGTTAAGACCTAGACAAAATGGACCTAATAGATATCTGTAGGACACTGCACCTCCAAGGAAAAGAATACACTTTCTTCTCAAATGCACAGGGATCATTTGCCAAAATTGACCATATATTAGGCCATAAGGCAAGCATGAATGAATACACAAAAATTCAAATATTATCAACTTTTTTTCTCCGATCATAAAAGAAAAAACTGGAAATTGACATTGAAATGAAAAAGAATAAATTACACGGAGACAGAACAACAAGCGACTGAACAATGACTGGGTAAAGGAGGAAATCAAAGCTTGCATGAAACAAATGATAAAGATGACACAAC
>PVHY01005516.1:19844-82565 GCA_004024945.1 Uropsilus gracilis
AAAAAAAAAAAAAAAAAATCCAAAACCTAACAGAAGATAAGAAATAATAAAAATAAAAGCAGAGATAAATAAATAGAAACCAGAAAGACCATTTGGAAGATAAAGAAAAACAAAAGCTGGTTCACTGAAAAAATAAAAGAAAATTGATAACCCCGTAGCAAGGCTCACAAAGAAGAGAGAAAACTCAAATAAACAGGGTCATAAATGAAAAATGAGAAATTACAAGTGACACAGCAGAAATCCAAAAGATAATTAGAGACTACTATGAACAACTATACACAAACAAATATAACAACCTAGATGAGATGGACAAATTCCTTGAACAACACAGCCATCCAAAATTGAACAAAGAAGAAATAGAGGTCTTAAATAGATCAATCACAAGCAGTGAAATTGAAGTAGTCATCAAAACTCTCCCTTAAATCAAGAGCCCAGATGGGTTCACAAATGAATTCTACCAAACATTCAAAGATGAAATAACACCTATATTACTAAAACTCTTCCAAACAATTGTGAAAGAAGGAAAACTATCAAATACATTCTATGAAGCAAGCATTACACTAATTCCAAAACCAAGTAAAGACAGCATAAAGAAAATTATAGACCAGTCTCCCTGATGAAAACATACAAAAATTCTGGCAAATAGAATACAACAGTGCATAAAAAGAATTACCCACCATGACAAGTAGGATTTATCCTGGGGGCACAGGGATGATTCAACATCCAAAAATCAGTCAACATAATTCATCACATCAACAAAGAGAAAAACAAAAACCATGTGATAGATGCATAAAAAGCACTCGATAAAATTCAACAATCATTTATGATGAACACCCTTGAAAAAATAGGAATAAAAGGAACATATCTCAACATAATAACTATATATGATATACCCACAGCAAACATCATCCTTAATGGGAAAAAAAAAAAAAAGAAACCATTTCAATTAAGATCTGGAGCCAGACAAGGATGCCCACTCTCACCACTGCTTTCCATCATGACAGTGCTGGAAGTTCTAGCCAGGGCAATTAGGCAAAAGAAAAACATAAAAGTAATACATATAGGGAAAGAAGAAATGAAACTATCATTATACACAGATGACCTAATACTTTATGTAGAAAACTGCCCCAAACCAAAGAAAAACTAATTTAAATAATAAACCTTTTCAGTAAGGTAGCTGGTTAATAATCAGCACACAGAAATCATTGACTTTCTTATATGCAAAAACTCAGAAGAAGAGATTTTTAAAAATTACTACATTTACCATTACACCAGTAAAATTAAGTGCCTGAGAATAAACCTAACAAATGATGTGAAGAATCTATACAAAGAAAACCATAAAACATTCGTAAAAGATATAAAAAAATGGAAAGACACTCCCTGTTCATGAATTGGAAAACTCAACATTATCAAAATGGCTATTCTACAAAAAGCAATCTATAGATTCAACACAATCCCAATAAAAATCTTAAGGGCATTTTTAAAAGAGATAGAACAATTACTGTTTCATCTGAAATAACAAAAGACCTCATATTGAAAATCCTCCTAACCAAAAAAAGAGAAGGAAGGTATACAATCCAGACTTCAAATCATACTATGAAGTCATAATAATTAAAACAGCATGGTACTGGTTCAAAAAAGACAATCAGAATAATGGATCAGAGTTGGGTGCCCAGAGAGAAAACCATACATAGATGGGCAACTAATTTTTGACAAAGGGGCAATAAAACATACATTGGAAGAAGGATAGCCTCTTCAATAAACGATGCTAGGAAAACTGAACCAAGACATGCAAACAAACAAACAAAGACAGCTCCCTCACACCTTTATAGAGGAAAACCTGGGAAAAACCCTCCATGAATTATATTTCAGAAATTCATTTCTGGACACATCTACAGCTGGCAAAAAAAAAAAAAATAATAATGAAGGCAAACAAACAGATGAGGCTACATCAAACTACAAAGTTCTGTACAGGAAAAGAGACAATAAACAAAACAAAAAGAAACCCAACTGACAGAGAGAAAAATTTTGCCCTCCATAGAAGTAATAACGGTCTGATAACAATGATGCACAAAGAACTCACACAAACTAACAAAAACAAAGCAAAAGCCCAGTTAAAAAATGAGGGAAAGAACTAAAAAGACACTTATCCAAAGAAGAAATACAGATGGCAAATAGGATATGAAAAAATGCTCCATATCTCTAATAATCAGTGAAATCAAAGACAAAACCACACTGAGATACCACCTTACACTAGTAAGAATGGCCCATAAAAAAAAATCTACAACAAAAATAAACAAAAAAACAAAACAGCAACAAGTGCTGGTGCAGATGTAGAGTACAGGAACACTCTCATACTGCTGGTGGGAGTGCAAACAGGTCCTGTCTCTATAGAAGGTTTTTTGGAAGACCCTCAAAAAATTGAAAGTAGAACTACCATTCGACTCAGCAATCCCACTACTGAGAATCTACCCAGAGGATAAAAAACACTAATCCATCAAGACACCCGCATGTGCATATTTATTGCAGCACTATTTACAATTGCCAAGATATGGAAGCAACCCAAATGCCCCAACATTGATGAATGACTGGAAAAGATGTGGTATATTTACACAATGGAATATTATTAATCAAAAACAACAGATTTATGTTATTTGCAGCAACATGGATGGAGCTAGAAGGAAGCATATTAGTGGAAATAAGTCAGAAAGAAAAATACAGGATGGTCTCACTTATATGAGGGATACAAGGGAAACAAACAAACGGATAAGAAAAATTTAAAACTGATGAAAGAACTGAAGCATAGAGCAAGAGAGAGGAAGAAGAGCAAAATCGGGGGAGGGGAAGGGCACAAGAGATTAAACGGTTTGTGGGTAGTAGGAGAACCTCAGGGTAGACAATAATGTAGTGTGTGTGTGTGTGTGTGTGTGTGTGCAATCGATTAAAACATAAGTAAAATGGAAAAAAAAACTTTCTACTTTCTATTCCAATGTGAAATTGATAAACACCAAGTAACTTTTTTCAGCTTATGTTGATAAAATATAAAGAATTTTTACTAATTAACATTTTATAGATTTGTACATTCCTCTGAAGAGTCTAATTAAAGGTAATATAGTTAGTGATATTTTATTTTGTATTGTAGGTTATTTTTAACTTGCCATTTTGTACCTGCTAACCTAGCAATGGATTTATATGTAGTATGTTAAAAAATATGGAGAGATAAAACTTTGACTCTGGATCCAGGAACTATTCTATTAGGATTCGAAAACTTGTTGTGAATTTTAATCTCTCCTGCATTTAGTCAAATGACTTTAGACAAATAAATTCATTATTTGCACATATTTTAGACTTCTCATGTCTAAATTGGAATAATGACAAAATGTTATCTCAGACATATGTAAATGACTTGCATGTTATAGTTAAAGCTTATACACTAATTATACCCCTTGCACCAAACTTTTTAGGTATAAATAGGGTTGTATGAGTTGTCAATAAATTAAAGTCACTATCCATGATATTGATGAAGAAAGAGTACCTCTGGATCAGAGGCACTGCATATTTTATTTTCTTCCATCTCATTTCTCTCCACCATTGTAAGCAGGTTAAGTCATTCGGTCATCAGTATTATGGGGTCATTGTGTTAAATGTTCCTTCAAGAAGCTACATAATACAGTGCAGAGAATTGGAAATATATTAAATAAATAAAAAATAGAAACATGATTAGATGCTCAAATATCAGATAATTAAAATGTGGATTTTTTTTTTATTTCAGTGCAAGAACTACTCAATACAAGAGAATTCTTAGTAATCATTCAAATGATTGTTAATCCAAACAGGGATGATCCAGGGGCTTATATATTAAGTCAGCATTATAAAGCAAGAAGATAGTCTAGATAAGACCCTCCCTAAAGGAATTGCTTTTTTACTACCTTCAGGTACCTGTTAAGTGTTTTTGCAGAGCAGTGCTTAAATATTAGCATTTTTTTTTTTTTTACTTGATGGGGGGAAAATGAACACACTGCAGAGGGAGCAGCATTTTGAAGATTCTATGTTTGTTCTTCAAATTGTTTACACCATGAAAAACTGAATGGTGATGCTTCCTGACTGTTGTGCAAATATATAACCAATACCCTTCCAGAGTAAATCAGATGAGTAGATAAATATGTAAGACCTCTATGATGAGCGTTTATATCCCTAACACATCCTTCCCCCAGGTTAACTGGCCAGGTTAATTCATCCCTAGGTACTCATTCTTAAACTTCCTTTAATTGGCAATTGAGAGGTATTTCAGAGGACAGGCTGCTGCAGATACCCTAAAGACAACAAAAGGGGAAAAGTTAACAAGGGGTTCAGAGTCCCTGCGACAAGGGTGACAAGGTTTGTTAAGCAGGAATAAAGGGGATGAGCATTGCAGGAGGTATTATGGATTGGCAGCCTTTTCAGAAAGGTCAGCAGCTTCCTTTTATAATTGCTTCCATTCATTTCAATACAGTTTGCTAGAACAGTCTAAGGCCAGAATCTGTTGAAAGACACACTGGTAACCTCCCTTCCCTGAGCATTCAAAATAACTTTTTCCTAACATGTTTAAAGTCACATGTGAGAAATCATATTTTAGAAACTTGGCTTACAATTCTTACACAAATCTGTAGTAAATTCGGTCTGATTCATTTGAAGAAAACAAGAGATAATTTTGGCCCACAGTGAAAACTCACTGTTTTTAAAAATATTATGAAACACCTAAAACCCTCTGGGTATAGTAGCACAGATATCTTCGATTTTTGAACATAAAAATGACCAAATATTAGAGAATAAGGTTTCAAAAACAAATGTTAACTCCTGATAATTTTTCTTTAAATTCTGCTTGATTTACATTTTTCTTATTTAGGAAAACTGTTCAAAGTTGACTGTAATTTGAGCCAATAAGAGCCTTCTCTAGTGTACAGTTTCTTAAATTTTCAAATATACATTTGACCTAAAATATATCTTTAAAATATGTATTTCTAGTCTCACCAAACCAAACTGAGATTCATTGGTTCCCTAAGAGGCTCAGGAATCTGCATTTGCAATATATGTGTATGTATGCAGATTCCTGAGCCTCTTAGGGAACCATTGAATCTCAGTTTGGGTTGGTGAGTCTAGAAATACGTTCTCTCTCTCTCTCTCTCTCTCTATATATATATATATATATATATATGTGTATAAATAGGGTTGTATGCATTGTCAATAAATTATGTGTGTGTGTGTGTGTGTGTGTGTGTATCCCATCTCAGGAGATTTTTGTGCAAAATTTTCTAGAAAATTATAGGAAAAGTGAAATCCAAGATACAAGAAAGTTAGTTTGAAAGGAGCATTATTAGTCTTTCATAAATTCTTGCAGTCCATGATATTTCAGCATAAGTATTCTTTCATTTTGGATAAAATCTTACTAGTCCTGATTAGTTTCCTGTGGCAACTTAGAACTATCATGGGTCTTAGATTAAATATCACTTTTATACAAAATATTTAAAGACCCAAACAGATTAATATCATATATAAACTTATTCTATTTAGTTTTTTAATAGAAAAAAATAGTAGAAAACATTAAACAATCATATAGAATCATATAGTTATGAGTACTTTGGAGTATTGCTTGTTGTTTGTTTTTGGTCCTGTATTCCACTCCACTACTACCAATTGCATATGAATCCCTGTATCTCTTTTGCAAGCATTTCAAATTTTGTGTACTCTCTTTTGAAATTATCAAGGGTTTTACGCAACCCCCTCACCCCTTGTACACACAGACATGCATTGCAAATTTCCATCATCTGTTAGCTCTGTTGGAGGCAGGAAGGTACAGTCTTCTCCACTGGAATGCAAGTAGGGGTTGGAGAGGAGACTTATGCTCTGTCAGAAGTTCAGAGAAGTTGCTCTCATGCTGGTGGCAGAGGGAACAGTCGGAGCTCAGGATTCCAGCAATAGCCTGGATGGTCCTCTGTCATCACAAGATCTCCATTGCTGGCTGTCCATTCCCTGGAGTGCCTCTGACTTCTGCCAAATCTCCAGCCCTGGTTTGTAAGATACTTACTGAGTCTTTCAGCCAAATATGTTTGAAAGGATTCTTTTACTCTTAAGTAATACTGTGTTCCACTTTTGTTTTTGACCAGCAACCATATATGAAACATTTTGTTTTGCTGACTTTTTTTTCCATTGACAAAGGCAGTGTGATAAGAACACAAATAGATTTGCATTCAGTTAGGGGATTAGTCTTAAGTACACACCAGTGATGTACTAGGAAGGCATTAGGAGTTAAATTCAATGTTGCATTGGACATTTAAAAGAAAATGTTAGGAACATGTTAAAATAATTAATTTTTCAATTTAGATTTCAGAATATGGAGCTCTATCATGAACAACTTAGATTTCAGAACATAGAGCTCTATCAATAGCACTGTGGCTCGTGTGAGTTTCTGGTTTAGCTTATTTTTAAAAACTGGTTGAAAATAAGTGAGTGGGAACTAGCTGGAAATAATCTGGAACTCAATTGTAGAGTTATCTTAGTAAACCCAACTAGAGAATGACTTGCATAAAGCAATTTTAAGGTTATATGAAGAAATCTCTATTAGGTGTGCAAAAGATAATGAAGAAAAGTGAAGACACGTCTCAAAGAAGTTAGTGGACATATCCATATATAAAAATAATTATTTTTTAAAAACATTACCTGCCATGTGTGAAGAGCTTTAGAAAGGAGAACTGAACTAAATGCACGCACGAGGAACAAAAAGTTTTATCTCCAACTACATATTCCATTTTATGAATAAATTTATAATGGTAATACTATACAATTACAACTATTGGGATAGCTTATTTAAATAGCTAAGCCATTCTTTACTTAATATGATTAAGCAAAGAAAGCCCCATTCTAAAATTTTCATTCAATTATGGTTAACCTCATAATTTTAAACCAATTAATATTTTTTTTAAAATTTTACAACATACTATATTTGTGATCACCCCACTAATTGTACTTTTTTTATAATGTGAATACTGGAAATAGAATATTTATGACAGTTAAATAAGGTAATTATTATCCCCCTATGTCATAAGTATTGTTGTTCATACATGTATTCAACATACTGTAGTAGGTATAGAAATAAATCAAGAGACAAGCTAATAAATATTTAACATAACTAAGAGTTCACTGGAAAATTCTCTGAATACTGCTATGAAAAAGTCTGTTTTTTTTCTTGTATACTTTATTATTTTGACTAGGGTTCTCCTGCATAATTCAGCACTATTTAAAGTCCGACAGAAAGTAGATATTCATGGCCAGTGCCAGGTAATCTTCATCTTCTGTCCTGCTCCATTTCCTATGAATCAAACTTACATTCCTTTATTTTTAACAAAATGCATTGACAACAATACAACAAACTTCTTAGTGAAAGATGAATACACAGAAGAAATAGAAGACTTTTGGAAGAATGCAGGATTGTTACTAGGTTCTATGCTAGAGTTAGTAGAGGATTCACAGAACTGCATATGGAACTCACCACAGGTTAGGTCAGCAGCTCCAGCTCACAAATATACAGATATAAGCTTTTTTTAATATCACCTCTTCATAAAAATAGCAAATTGCTATGAGGCCAATGCAACTAAAAGTGGAAAGATTATAAATATGAATGATTACTGATCCCCATGAATCAAGATCATACACATTAAATTAAGATGCCAATTTTTTGATTCTGTCCCAATTGGTGAAAAAATGCAGTACTGCAATATTGATGGAGCCATTGGACCCCTTATCCCATAAAATTTATTTCCTTTTATCAAAAATTTTCTTATGGAAAAGTACCTTATACATTTAATTTGAATGTTGATAAGAATTATTTTATCATTACTTAAGAGGTAATATTTTTTTTTCTTAAGAATGGTGTCACAAAAATAAGGCTGTGTATTTTATTTGGTTGTCTCCTAGTATAATAAGAAAAGACTATGTTACTATGAAGTAAGGAAATTGTTCAAATCATTTGTTTTTTGTTTGTTTCTTTTGATTTTTTTTGGGGGGTGATTTAATTTCCTACTTCAAAGATCAACTCCATCCTTGCCTCAAGCTTCCATAAAGGAATCTTCCTCTTCCAAGTATCAAAACATTATTCAGTAGTTTATTAATAATTGGATAAAAGCTGTTCATCATTAACATCTTATTAATCAAAACTTTAACTTGCATAACTTGATAATTTTTTTATTTCAGATCACATTAAACAACAAATGTGCAGTTTGCTATCCGATTTACTATGTGAGAATGAACTAATCCCTCACAGAACATCTGAAATCAGAGAGTAGATGTTTTCATTTTTCCAATACTTTTTAAAAATAATTTATATATATATATATTTCACATTATTTCAGTCCCTGGGGGTTACCCACCACCTCCCCTCCCCGCCCACTCCAGCTGGTTCCCACTCTCCCCTTGCGTAGTTTCATTTGGTTGACCATATAGTAGTGAAACCATTTGGTTTCTGTTCCTTTCTATCCGGCTCATTTCTGCTAGAATGATTTCTTCTAGGTACATCCTGGTGTCCATAAATTCATCTAATTTGTCATTTTTAATTGATGAGTAATACTCCATTGTGTATATATACCACATCTTTTTCATCCACTCATCTCATTTTTCCAATACTTTCACACAATTTCAACATGGTAGAAAGGAGAACAAAATCAAAATATGATACTTTCTATATACCTGGACTTAAATTTTTGCAGAACAAGTTATTTAAAATAAAATGTAACAATAAAAATACCATAACTTAATTCTAACCTGATGCACAGTCTTACAGATCTTTCCACAGTGCTTATTCACCTTCCTCTAAGTTTAAAGAGGTTACATATAACCTTGCCAATACATCTTTTGCAATCTTGCCAATACATCTTTTGCAATCATTCTGGATTCACCTTATAGAGATTTAAGTAACTGAATCTAGATGCAGATCATAGCAAAAAAGGGGGGGGGGGGAACAATCTAGAAATCTTTGTAAAATAAGACTGTGTGCATATATCCTTACTACTGTGGATGTTTCAGAAAGAAAATGTCTAGAATCTATTTAAATTATTTCAGTTGTGACTTCATTATTTTGGAATACCAACATTTCAAAACCCAGTGTTATGCTAAAATCAATTCCTTTGCTGACTATTGCTTTAAAGTGCTACTTTAAGCTATTTTATGCCCAGTCTAAATTTGAGTGTGTGTAAAAAATATATTACTTATGGCACTCACCCATTTAGATGTCAGAAGTTCTATATGTCCACTAAATTAAAACATCCTAATCATTGGCTGTCAAGCCTTGGAGAATTTGGCACTGACTCATATTTCTGTTTATAACAACTCACAGAGGGCATGCTGTGGACTGCCTTTTTTCTGTTTAGGACCTAATTAGGAGCAACAAATGCAAGAGTTTTAACGGCCACAATGCGAACATGTGATATTGAGTGTACATCAAGAAGTTGGGGGTCACTAACTTGTTTGCTAGTGTTAAGAGTTATGAAACAGGGGAGTTAAGCCTTGCTTTGACATTGTTAAGGTTCTAGATCTGAAAGTGAAAATACTGCTTTGCAAAGTACATATGGGGTCCTGGAAAGGTGGAAATACCAGCAGGTGGCAATAATGTGATTGACTCCTTTGAAGAAAAAATAATTAAACAAGGAGACATACTTTTTGAGGACATTGAAAAAATGTTATTGGTCCATGAAAGTCAAGTTTCTAAACAGGGGTGAATTGTATGTGATGGAGGGCTTGAGGCAGAAAAGTTTAAATGACTATTGAAAACAAACAGATTCAAAGACCTCAGAGGAAGACCCTGAGTCAGAGTTTCTAATTTCTGCTACAAAGAATAAGTCTTCATTACTTGGATATTTTACAGAATTCTGTGACAGAGCAAGGGAAAATAAACTAAAGCACAATCCTCAATTAGAAGTGATGTTAAAAATAACTGCAATAAACTGTGTACCCACTCAGTATCATTACAGATAAATGTATTTCTTTATTAGGTCATCATGAAGTCACTGACCCTAACTATCCTTTTTCACACAATACCTTCTTGTCTCCAAGGAAATAATCTAACTTCAGTCAGTTAGAAAAAATAATTTAGAGAAGATCAAAACAATCCAGATTGTCATATATTGTGTATCCTGAATTTTTTGAGTGGTGGATTTTGTAAGCAACAATAGCATCATGATGATATATGTGTGTCCCTTAAGCTCTCTTGTAAACTTGGAGCCTTTATGTAATACAAGCAGAGGTATCTTAGAGATGATCCAGAACCTAAGTTCAAATAACCCTGATTTTTTATTTTTCGGCAAGACTTGATATCCTTCTTTCGTTGTAAACCATGGATGTATCTACTTGTAAAGATGATAGTCCTCTTCTAGCCAAGTCACTGAGAATACTGATTATGAAGTTTATTACAGTAGTTATTTAGGTGTTCCCTTTTCCATCACCTCTGTTATTTTTAATCTGATTACCGAAGTGGGGAATTACCTGTGTTCTTCTTTCTCTTCCTTTATTCCTCCTCTACCTGCCTTTTGACTATTCACAGGCTTGTTAGCATTTCCACCAGTAGGTGAGCAACAGAAGGAAGGAGGGAGTGAAATGCCAATCAGTCAATTTTATTACTTGTTAGCAGCCCTTAAAAAGGTTGGTAGAAGAGAAAAATTTAAAATGGTTGTTAAATTAGTTTTGGGGGATTATCTATGGCTTTTATTTATTCATGTTCTTTCTCTTGTCTATTAACATAATCTATGACTATTGCATTTTACAATTATCTTGAATAAAAATGCGCCTTTAGTGGAAATAGCCACATTTTATTAATAAAGCTGTGTATAGTCAGTAAAACACATTGGGAGCTTTCATTATAGTGGTATAAATATACATGTAAAATATTATGATTAAAAGTTACTACTTAAATAATGTTGGTAGTATTTAATAATTGATATTTGCAATGTGGTGAAAGAACTATCCAAGAAAATATGCAATATTTAAAGTTTCCACCTGCAGGTTTTCATATTCTCTGGTTTCTAGAGCTTTATAAGTATTCAGATCACTGTGATTTCAAGTTTATTATAATATTCCAAGAAGGTTTTAGCTTAAGGCACTAGTGATACCATGCCCTTTTTCCATGGAAATTTCAATATAGTAGTAGTTTCTTACAAGTGGTATTATTCTGTAATGCCAGTATCATTCTTTGCATCATTATTTGCCCTTTGCCCTTAAATTAATAGAGTATTCTTATCTAGGCTTTAAGAAGAGACAGCAAGTAATGTAGTGAGATAATCTATTTTCGTGAAAAACAGCCTTACATACAAGTTTTTAAATTCTGGTAAGCACCTGTTTTTCTTACCTAAGAATGCAAACTTTTGTAGCTATTTATTGCCCTGGCAATTTCTCATCCCACATCTAGCAATGTACAATCTCCCCACTTAAATCCTCCTCTTATTTATAGAAAGTGCAAAAGAGTCATTCATAGTAACACTTTAAGGACTCACTAAGTATTTCTTAAGCAAGTCTACACAGGCCACCTTCCAGGCAGAGAAGCACGATCTTTTGAGTGAGTTTATTCTAAGAACAAGTCATGGACTCATTTGCTATTATTTTGATGGCCCCTGTAGTTGTTATTTTTCTCAATGATAATAATCATAGAACAAACACCAGTTAGTAATAATTTGACTGGCTCTTTCTGAATTTCTTCTCACCTGGATAAGAGATAATAGTACATGATATAACTAAAAATTATCTCATAAAAGGAAAATTCTGTAAACTCCAGAGGAGAATTGCATATATAAGTGAGTAAATATGATTCTAGGTACATATTAACATTAACATAATGTAGTAGTCTAGACTTTAGCCATGACATAAATGTATTCTTGTCCATAACTTATTTCTGGGAACAGAATAGAGATAGAATATGGAGTGTGGTAGCCCAGACATACCAAAGAAAGAAAAAGATTCTCATAGATGAAGGACAAATTATGAAGCCATAAGATGAATTTTCCATTGTTTGGTCTCAGCAAATTCTCTTTTGGGTTCAAATATCTGAATACATCCTCTGAAATGCTCTCATTGTAGTCCGTAGTTTGTATTCTCAGTAAGCTAGTGACTCGGTATTAAGACAGAGAACAGAACGTGAATATGCATCTGCCATGACCTTCATCTCCCCTAAATTCAGGTTTCTTGTTGAAATTCTGGAAGACCAAACATCATCTAGATGTGTTTGCTCAGGGATAATCATGGTCTTAGTAAGGAGCTAGTTCATTGTATCTCCATTATCAAATTACTTATGGTAGCAAGGTAAAAGCTGGACGATGACAAAATATTCAGGCTAAGGATCTCCAGAGTGAAGGTAGTCTTTGCTGTACTTGTACTTTCAGTGACAAGTTTACTATTACATAGTTTTGGCTGCTACAATTCATAAGGTATAGAAAATATAAAGTGCTTGAAGAAAAATGGTCACTGTGATTCATAGGGGAACTTTCAAGTTTTCCATTATGATGAAAAATTCCTCAAAGTTGAAGCGTATTTTGTCGATTCACTGCATATTTCCAGAGACAACACTGCTAGGCAAAAGTGGCTGATTAAAAATTTTTGCAGCCATATTTGAATGAAATCAGAGTATTGGACTCCGTTAGGCATAACTCTCAAGGCACAATTCCTGCTTATCCAGAATATAGGTGATTTGGGTGAAATTATGTTTCTATGAAAAAGTAGTCAAGAGGTGGCTACTGCTTAGTAAGTTCTTTTGGTATTGATCATTTTTTTGTGTGTGTGACACAGGTTTTGATGACACAGGTTCAAGTTTTTCAGAAGAAAATAAAATTATATTTGCAAAAAAAAAATTATGATTCCTATACACTGATGTATTTCCCTTTTCCTGAAAAGAATGTTATTCTAGCCAGAATAGAAAAGCAGATAGTTAATGTTGCATCCTATGTTCAAAAAGTGAACTACTGATGATCTCTGATTACATAGGATTTCATGGCTTTGTTAGATAAATGTGTCCAAATAACTTCAACTTTGTTTTCTCAAGCTGAGCTAATTAAGATAGAATGAATAATGAATCTGTTATACTCAGGCCAGTCTTTTTCAGAACTAGGATTATTCTTGGTAGCAATGACTAATTATAAAGACAGTTGAAGTTTCGCTAGTCTAATATCCTCTTCTGTTGACTCCCTGCATTTTAATAAGCCTTAAAAGTAGCTATTATTTCAATTTATTATCAATATTTTTAAGCGCTATCATATTTAAGAGACTGATAACATTCTCTTAGTCTAGCTGTGGAAACAGACATGTTGATAAATGTCTACAATAAGAATTATATTGTTAAAAACACTTAGCATATGTTGATCACAATGGGAATGAAGGAGAAGTAGCAATTAATTTTAGTCTAAGGACTCAGGAGATGTTCAAGAAAAACCTTCCCTTAGGAATGCTCATGAGAGACTCTTAAGATTTTGAAAAGGCAACATAATTCAATTAGACAAACACTTATGAATGGTCATTATGACTAAGATACTGAGGTACCGTGCAAAGCACTTACTAATAAAGTACAAAAGAGTAAAGAACCCATACTTTTCCATCAAATTGACTGAGATATAATGAGGGACAAAGAACTGTACAAATCTCATCATAACAGAATAATGCTTAACGACCATAAAGGAGAAATTAATTCTAATATGGAGATTAAGAAAGTTTACTTATGGAATATTCACTTTTTAATATATTCAGTCATTAATTTAATCACTTTCACAAGATATTAGCTAGCATTTGTCCAGATACTGAGCATACACCAAAAACCAGCAGACCTATTAGAACTTAAACAAAAGTCTGGTAGCAATAGAACAACTGTGAAGCAAACAAAGAAACTGTCTAGTGTATCCAGTTGTAAAGCGTACAGTTCTGACAAAGGAATTTTGGCTTTGGAGATACATGAGATTAAATGACCAGAGCTGTCATCTGAGGAAAGGGGCAGTTTGACTAGAGCTGAATGTGAGAAAAGGAGCTGAGTACAAGTGACATGAAGAGCAGGAAAAGACCAATTCAAACAGGGATTCATGAACTGAATTTGGTGTTTATTTCAGACGCTACACGAAAACTATAGAATTTTGGTTAGGTGCTTTCTTTGGTCACCTTTGCATCTGTGAGATACTGGAGTAAGAAAGGGAAGTTTCCAAGTTGGATACTTTAATGGTCCTGGATAAATTGTAATAGTTTAAATTAGATTTCTCATAGTCAAGGGAGTTATCTAAATCAGAGTATTTTGGATTTGAATTGAAAAAGAGCACTATAGCTTTGAGAGAAGGGTATTTAATCTGAACTAATCCTGAAGAGTACTTAATCAAGATCCAAGGACTTGAACAAGAGAAATAAGGAAAAGTTTCTCTATGAGGAAAAAGAGGGAGTTAGATTGCTTTGAAGATACTTTTCATAAGTACAACTGAGGCTGGTCTGAACAGGTTCAGAGTGTGTTACATCTATATGTTAAGTAGCAAAAGTTCTAGATAATATTAATGAGGAAGACAAGATAGTTGGGAAAGATGGGGAGTGCACAGATTCAGTAACTGGGCCTAAATATGCCTACATGATCTTCCTAAATATTCCTACATGATGGTAACATAGTCCTTAGTTTTAAATAAATTCTGGTTACCCAATTTTTATACGAGAAGACACAAATATGAAGGCCTAACAATTACAACTCCTTAAAAGGTCATTTAGCATATTAGCTTTGAAAGTAGGGTGCTTTCTTAAAATTCAGTCATAAGTTTTCTCATAGTTTATTATTTCATTTGTTATTGATAATTAACAGGCCGAAAAATGTTCAGAAAAAATAAATAACCATGATTAAAAGTAGTCCATGGTACAAATCACTCCATTCAATAAAGAATGCATTTGCTCATAAAATGAGGAAATTGAAGAATAACTTAATGCAGGTTTGAAACAGTATCCCTATCATGCACCTATTCTTGTTTTACTGTATTATTAGAAAGCAAAGCAAACACAGCAAGTTGCCACAAAAATGACTGCACATGGCAAGTCCCAATCTTATCCCATTATATCTAGAGAGAAGAGAACTTTTCAGTAGCATCTATGAATGTCGTAATCACTGCTTCTCATTGTCTAAGGTTGGCCATTGCCTATTCTAGATCCACCCCCTCTGATGAAAGTAACAGACTATCCCAATTGGTTGTATGTAAGTTCCACCTGTCCCAGGGAAAGGTTTATACATCTACCTGAACAGCGACTACTGTAAGTAGGGAAACAAGTCATGTTCCCTAAATCACAATGTCCAAATAATGATTCTAGGCAATTAAACAGTGACTGTAACATGCTGCTTTTTTTTTTGCTATACTTAGTTATTTTGATCAATAAATGCACAAAACATTTCCCCCCATTGATTAAACTTAATCTTTTTAAAAATATTATTTTGTTCTTTAGATCACAGCATCTGTAAGTGTTTTTTGGATACCTCCCCCACCCTCCTCCCTCTGGTGCCCATTCCATTCTCTCAATTCTTTCATTCTTCATTCTTTCATTTCCATTTCCATTCTCCATTCTTTCATTCTCATCCCCCACTCTTTGTTGTTTACTAGTTGTGCTAAGTCCAGTAGTCTATTTCCCTTGGCAGGATATTTTCACTGGGAGAGGGACTGTGTTGTTCGGACCAGGTGAGCCTTGCTGTTAGGTTTTCATTCTTAAGTTTGTGTTGGGCAGCCAGTCTGTATTCATTTGTGATCTGTTCATGTTTTCTTGCTGCAGGCCATCTTCTCCAACCCCATCTCCGCTGCTTTGCTGCTTTACCTTATGGCTCTGGTGGCAGATTTAGGGGGTCTCGCCCCCCGCCAGTGTCGGTGAAGAAGTTTCTCTGTGAATACAGGCATCTGTGAATGGCCTTTGTAGATCATCTCCTCTGCCTCAGTTTGCAGCTTTGATGTGGGGCCGATTACCCCAACTTTGGTCTTCCTCTCCTCTCCTGTAGTGTGTGGAGAGAGAGGGGGTGTTGCTCTCCTAGAAGGCATCTCCAAAATGAGATCCCTGGTCTTCCCAGCCTGGTGAGCACATAAGTGCACATGGTGACATCTTGTTTCTACAGTTGCTTCTTTTGTCTCGCATGCACTGGTTCTCTCGGTTGTCCATCTGTTGTGTCTAGCTCAGGCTTGTGGGCTGGATTTTTTCATGATCCCTTGTCCGTTCTATCATGGGGTTTGTGTTGCGCATGATTTTGATCCTCTGAAGTTTAGTTGGAGTGAGAGCAAAATGGAAGGGGTTCCCCACCCCCACTTGTCCCCATGCCAGAACGTCCCTGCACGAGGGTGGGCCCGGATGGCTGAACCTGTGCCCTTCCATGCTCCCTTGGGCTAGGAGCAGAGGGCAACATGGCTCTGCCAATCCGGGCTGCAGATGGCTGCCCTGTGCAGCAGCCACCTGCTAGTGGGTGGGGCCACCATAACTTCCACCTCATCTCCCCTCTAGGGCTCACCCAGCGTAGGGGGCTTACCCAGGACCACTGACACCCTTTGCTCCCTGCTGGCAAGGGAACTCGGGTGGCTAGGGATCCGGGCATGCAGGCAGCCCTGAGATGCCTGCCTGCTGGTGGGCTGCTTGTTCTTAATAGGGTACAGTTGCCAACATATAAATTCTCTGAATCTTTAAAAGGACTGGTAAAAACAAAGGGAGTGGTCATAGATGAAGATAGCCTTGTGTATTCAGTACAGTATGGTAATCACATGCTATTTTTTATGACCCCTGATGTTAAAAAACAACTTGGAAACATTACCCTATGATATTAGTAAGCAAGAATGAAATCATATATTTAAAGTATTTTTAAATTAAAAGAAACTAGAGACTTTAACAGAAAGCATATAAAGGAGAATGGTGTTGTTAGAGGAAGAGTAAGCAGCAAATTCTGAACCTGTGGATCATATCCTGAACAAACTAAATCTCCTGACGTCTTATGAACTTCACCCCATTATACTCTGACAAAGGTTCAGGGACCAAGTGTTGGAGGGTACCCCCCTATTAATATAGCTGATGTTATGCATCTATAGTAGCTAGGAAAAAGGAGATACTTCTGTTTTTGCTTTAGGATTGCAAATTTCAAGATTATGTTAGGGTGTTGTGACCCCCAGCACTGGTGTTGATTCATTAAAATAGTTACTGTTAGCATTGGTGGGTGGAGACTTGGAGAAGGGAAGTTAAGCTATCTCAAGAGAAAAGAGGATTAAAATCAGGGAGGGGACAGCGAATAAAAGACATAGAAGGAGACAGAACAAGAGAGAATGGAAGAGGAGAAGAGAGGAGAATGGAAATGTAAGGAGCAGAGAAGACCAGCAGGGAGGCTGGAGGCCTCAGAGCTGCTGCTGCCATGCGAGGCATCAGGGAAGGGAAGGAAGCCAAGTTGTGGGTTTCCATTCCCAGCCCGCACTGGTGAGGAGCCCAGGGAAGCATGTTGGAGAAACTTGTGAGATGTATGAGCTGTCTTGGAAACATGGTACTTGAAAACTTGGTTTAATTTGAAACTGAAAAGCTTGGAAGTCTTCTGGAGAACTGAGGAGAGTTTGCTGTGTTACCATTTTCAACATGAGATATCTGAAGCACTTGCTGTGTTGCTGTATTAAGTGAGTTTTGCTGATGCTGGGCCCCTTTGAATTTGGAGATGAAAGAATGCCAGGGCAGTGCCTTATGGAGAAGAATTGACAATGCCATCCTGGTATTCCTTGTTGGATTTGAATCTACTGCTTTCAGAGAAGAATTTCAACACCCTTTTGACTTCTGGCTTGGCATGAGTGCAACTGTGTTTTTGAAGAAGGAGTGGTGGCACCATCTTAACTCTTTCATTCGGCTTAAGGTGGGGCAGTCACCATTTTTGTGGACACACATGGCTGTTAAAGCCATGTACACTTTGAACTAGAGACTGGACTGTGTGGTGAGATTAATAATGGGGTTTCCTTGTACCCCTCAGTGACTCTTGTCTCATTTGTCTTTTATTAAATAAATTTATTTCTGCCTCCCTCTTAAGGTTTATGTGTTCTTGCTACTGCATGTGTGAGCTGGGAAAAACCTGGTGTGTGTACTGGCTTTGGAGGGCCAGTTGCTCCCCTTTGCAAGTTTTGGTTATTTGTTTTGCCTGTTTTTCCCACCTGATTTCAGTTAGACTTCATAGCTTTCTTTTCAGATAGGAGGAGAGGAGAAAGGGAAATTAGGCTTTTATGATGTGAGATGATTGATGAGACTTCCACCAAGAAAGAGCTGGAAAACAAGGAAGAAAGATATAAAAAGAGACTGAGGAGAGAGGCAAAGGATCAGCCCGTTTTGGAGGAGAATATGAGCCTGGTCAAAGTAGCCTAGGGGTCATGGTCTTTGTCCTGGCCTGGTAAACTCATGCCCATGCATGCATTGGCCTCATATATGTGCTGAATAAGTCTAAAGCGTTTGGAGATTTGACTTCCATGTTGGAGTCTATCTTACCTAGTTTGACTCAGATGGTTTTGGAAAGGTCCTGAGCAAGACCTGAGAAAATGGACCTGATGTTTGTTCCTGTATCTTGGAGTTTTTCTACTGTGAATGTTGAGAGGACACTGAAAGAAAAGAACATCACATCTTGGATCACATGTTTGGAGAAAGTTAGAACAGATGCCAAAGGAAGAAAAAATGGTGTTTCAAAATACATGATTGTGAACTCTAATTGGACATGTGGTGAGGTTAACCAGAAATTAAAAAGACAGGTTTGGGCATGTGGTAGGGGTAACTGGGTTTTCAATGTTTATTTTGTAATACGTGTAATAGGTTAACTGTGGTTTTCACATGCTTATCTTGTAGTACATATTTAGATAATCACTTTTTTCCTTGCTTACTTAGTAATAGTTTGATGACTTTAAGAGTTTGGTCTGACTTTGAAATTACATAGCAAGGGCTGCTTGTGGTAATGAACCCTCAAAGAGATAAAGTTTTGTGTTTGTTTTTTTTTTTTTTTTTCCTTCAGTTTGGGAGAGGCCCTAGGGCTGGCAGGCAAGCAGCAGATATCTGAATGCAAAGATAACTAGTGTGTGGAAGCTTAAAGGTTGATAAATGCTTTTACCCATTTTGTAGCAGACAATGAGTTAAAGGTTTTTCTCTGGTTTAGGAAAAGCTAGCAAAAAGATTTTTAATAAAAAACCTGCCCCACCCTCTCCTGATAACAGAAGGACAACTCCTAGCATGCAATGAACCCAAGATTTCTGAATAGGATGCTGGGAATTAGGGGTAAAGGTAAAAACTCATGCTTGGCTTGAAAACTAAACATATGTCCTACTCTCACTTTTAATTTTTCAGCTCCTACTTTAATACTGGTACTGCCTACAGAGAGATGGCCTCTAAGGCTTGCCATTTAATATCTTGGTCTCTCACTCTCTCTTGCTCTCTTTCACTTATAAATAAAGCTTGCTTTTTAAATTTATGTGTATCTGTTTTGGGGTCTTGTGGCAAGATCTTAAGTATATGAGTATGGTCTCACAAATTGAGGCACCTCTCTTCTTTATTTCTGGGGTTACCCAATAGCAGTATCACCCAAATGACTTTATAGTTCATTATGGATCTTATTTCTCCTTTCAAGAACTAACAAAACAACTGACAATTCTTAAAGGATAAGACACTACCAAGAGAAAGTCAAACATGCATATAAAACTGTTTCTGTCCTGAATGAACTCTATCCACTTGTTTTATAGACTTCACCCCTACTCCATGCCAAAGAGATCTCAGGCACAAAGTAAGGGAAATAAGGGTGGACTTAAACAACCATGTTTGGAATAAAACCAAACACGTGGGTACTAATCTTGCTTTTTCTGCTTTCAGTTTATACCTGGGGGTCTCAGCTCAGTGTTGCCAATAGGACCAATTAATCTCTGCTTCTTTTTGTGTTCTCTCTCTCCTAATCTCCCTTCTCAATAATTTATTAATTTTCCTCTGTAAGCCTGCTCTTGACTCTTGCCCCAAGTTCTTACTTGTGAGGGTAAGGTCTTGCACCCATTTCCCGTAGGGGTTGTTCTGTGGCATAGCAAAATTGCAACCTCAGAGACTAAGCCAGCTTAAGAAAAATGCCAGTATGCTAATACATTGTCCCTTCCCCAGATCAGCAAAGCATCATGCTGACAACTCCCCCAGAGGGAAAGAATGAGATGGTGACAACTAGTAACATCCATCCCAGCATTGTGAATTGTTTTGTCAAAGTCCCTGCTCTGATATTGTACAAGGATTGCATGGCAGACGGCAGGGCTTACCCACTCAGAATTTGACAGAGAAGTTTGCAACAAATAGTTGTAGGGGAGAAGAAATGTCCCACTCCATATCATGCCTTTGTCAAAAGATTATTCCATAGGAATGGCTCTAAAGACGGGGGGACGTTGTCCTTTGTAAGAGATATTTACATGCACAAAGGGAAATCATGTTTACATATGTTTTTTTATTCAGTTTTTGGAACCTAATCTACTTTCAATGTGGACAAGACAAAACTAAATCTGTACAACAAATCAACCCCCAAATTTCCCTTAGTTTGCCCTTTCCATAAAATTCCCATAACTAATCTCCCCTTTCCACCTTCCCAAATTCCCTTTTCTTTATCTAAGTTTATTTAAGATGATTACTGAAGCTATCACGTTGTATTAGGCTTGCTGGTTCTCCCCCATGAACATAGGAGATATACATATTATTAAATATTTTTGTTTTATTCTTTTATTAATTTGTTGGATGCTTGTTTATTTGCCCTAGAAGAATCCATAGGGCTATGGGATGGCTTCCCATGAGCCCCTAGACAGTTCAGAGGAAATCATGATGGACCCAATTCATACATACATTACCTAAGCAGTGATGCCAACAATTTAACCTGCTCATCTGCATAATCAGTACAGGACTCATTCTTACCAGAAACTTGGAGGAATACAGGTCTGCCTGATTTGAATACTCAAATGAGGACATTATTTGTTCATTTCCAGATAAGGTGTTGTCATATCCCCACCTGCCATACAGAGTATCTTACAGCCAGATCTGATCAGAATACTTGGCAACAACTTGTGGAAGCTATACAGTCCAGCATCCTTCCAGCTGGTAAGCTGGTGGACAAAGCTAATAACCCCAGAGCAAAGGAGTTGCCAAGTATGGAGGGATAAATTCACAAGCAGTCTAGCTTCTGACCCCTCCCAACCAGAGAGTCTGTTTAGGAAGTTCAAAATATTGCCTAGAGCGAACTGGCCCATCTTTTTTCCTCTTAGTCCTTATTCACACAAAGAGGATCTTCCAGCACTATCTGAAGAGATGGTCACAACTTCTGGAAGCTGTAGGGCTCAAGGGTACTACAGCTGAGAAAAAGGCAGGCAGAATCAACAGCCCTATTTAGCTTGGGAATTTGAGGTGCAGGTCAGTTTGAGTTAAGACAACAAAAAATTTCATCAGTTTCAGAGCTGTTTTTCTCACTGTGTTAGAGCACAGAATATAGTTCACAACCAAGTTCATTATTAAATCCAGCCTTCAATCTGACTGGGGAGCCTAGTGAAATATACGGGAAGCTGTAGACACAAATATAATAGCCCAACACACAGTGGCTCATGGATAGAGTAGTATGTGGCTTTCCCCATCTGCAAAGCAAAACCAGTGTCCTCATGTGACTGATGGGGGGGCTGTGGTAAAATTGGAGGGCCGTGGCCCCTAGCATTGGTGGTGCTGCATTAGAATAGCAGCCATTGTGCCTTGGTGGGTGGAGCCTTGGAGAAGGGAGTCCAAGCCTTCTCATGATGGGATCAGTAAGAGGGAATTTAAGGAGGAAAAGAAAGACAGAAGGGGGAGATGGTTTAGTCATAAGGCTCCCAGCAGAGGAGCAGGAGGGGAGGCTGGAGGTCTTCGAGTTGCAGCTACCATGTGCCTGGACTGGTAAGGAGCCTGGGAAAGCATGTTGGATAAACTTGTAATTTGTGTTAAACTGACTTGGAAAGTTGGTATTTGAGAACTTGGTTTAACATTGAAACTGCTAAGCTTGGATATTTGAGACCTTAAGAGAACTTGCTGTGTTGCTGTTTTCATAATGGGAAGTCTGAAATGGTGGCTGCTTTTGTATTGAGTGAGTCTTGCTGATTTCAGGCCACATTACAGTTAAAGCTGAAAGAATCTTGGAGCTGTGTCTTTTGGAGGAGAATTGATGATGCCATTCTGGTTTCCTCATTAGATTTAATCTACTGCTTTTGAAGAAGTATTGATGACACCATCTTGGCTTCTTCTGGCTTGAAGTGAATAGCTATGCCTTTGAAAGAAGGAGTGACGGTGCCCTTTTGGCTTCTTCATCCAGCTTGAAGGTGAGACAGCCGCCAGTTTGTGGAAGCACATGACTGAAGGCCACATGTAGCTTTTTGTACTAGAGACTAGACTAGTTGGTAAGTCAAAAGGGGCTCCTTATACCTTCAGTGACTTTTGTTTTGTCCTTTCAATAAGTAAATCTGTTTTTGCCTCCTCTTAAGATTTACATGGTTTTGCTACTGCTTGCTCAGGCTGAGACAAACCTAAAGCCTAAGGAGTATCTGGGTTTAAGGAGCCAGCTGCTCCTATTTGTAAGTTTGGTTAAGTTTGGTTACCCCATTTTGCCAGTTTTTCTACCTGATTTCATGACCAGGGAAGTTCTGATTTTGGTCCCCAAATGTATAGATCCTAGGTTCTGACTTCCTGTTTGTTCTACCATGGTATGGAAGAAAATACAGTGCTTCAGATACTACTGAATATATTACAGAATGCATCTCTGTGAAAGGGAGATGAACATCACAATGTAAAACTGGGTTAACAAAACCACACCAACAAAGCAGGTTACATAATTAAACTTACAAATGGGAGCAGCTGGGCCTTTAAACCCAGCTATTCCTTAGACTCATCCCAGACAGTGTGAACAGTAACAAGACCACACTAACCTTAAGAGGAGGCAAAAACATAATTACTTATTAAAAGACAGAATAGACAAGAGTCAATGAGGCGTACAAGGAAAGAGACCCTTTGGTAATCTTACCAACCAGCTCAGTGTCTAGTTCAAAAACTGCACATGAATCTTAAACCATATGTGTCCACAAGATGGCAGCTGCCCCACCTTCAAGCCAGATAAAGGAATAAAGATGGCACTCCACAGTGGGTAGGGATTTTCAGACATTAAGCTTCCCCCAAGAAGCAAAGAATTTGGGTTCCACTTTAGGAATCCCAAACCAAGAATATGCACTAAAGAAACCATTTCCACCCTCCTCCCATAGCATTTGACTCTGAAATTGAAAGAGTAATATAATTCAGGTAACTAGGGTCTCTGGGAAATGAAGACATCCCATGGAGAAGCTGAAGGGTGCCATTTATTTTTATATTTCCCTTCTACCTGGGAGTGAGGTAGAAGTGCATGTATGAATGCAAGGAAAAGATGCTTTAAAAGCTAGAGAGAGACGCAAAAATCAGTCTTCAGAAAGCAGTGAGGAAAAGCAAAACATAAGAAAATGTGGTGTCTCGGAAGTAAAAATAAGTGAAAGCATTTTAAAACATAGAAGACTAATTCCTGAGGAAATACACTTAAGTAATAGATGCCTCCACAGAAATATTTAGTAGAGGGTAAACCCAGGATTAGCACATGTAAAGGATTGGGAACCACAGGACAGTGTGGAAAGCTGAGCCATGGGACAGTGTGGAAACTCAGATGCCTGAGGGATCACAGGTAATAAACACCCACTCCTCCTCAATGAAGAGGCCCACATCCACATGCCTTAGAGGCAGTGCTCTAGGCTGCACATGATTATCATTCAACCTCCTCTGAGAACTAGATTTGCCCAAGCATGGGGTTGACACGAAATTCCCCTCTTAGTCACCACACCAGTAATTAACTTCAAGTCCCAGTATAAACTGTCCGGAGAAGAGAACTGTGTTGGCTGAGAAAAGGGACTTGGCACCAGGCTTGCTTCTCCACCAACGCTGGGCATTTCCTCCTTTGGACTCACTGTTTCGTGGTCCAGAGCACTGACGCTGACCCCAACCTCACCCCCACCTTGAAAGCTTGTGCTGCCAGATGGCACAACCAATGACATCATACACGGAATTTCTCACGAGGACCCCTCTGACTGGGCTCAACACCACTCTCTTCCACACGATGTGGGTACTAACCGTGGGGAGTTTAAAATCCACTAAAATGATCCTTCCAATGTCCTGACATTTCAGATCCCTGAGCTACTGCTGTCTTCCGGGGACCCTGCCATCTACCCTTTCTATCCACTCATCCCCAAATTCACAGCCTCAAACTGACCAACATCCACAACTCACACCACCATGCCCTCTCCGGCCCTCTGGAGACACAGAACCAGGGATAGGGGAGCGTCAACAACAGAACCGAGTACTGTGTACTCGCTGTGTGAGTCTGTGAGCCACGCCCTGCATGTCCAGTGCTAGAACTTGAAGTCCGCAGGTCAGGAAACTGGAAAGAAAGCAGAGGAAAGTCAAAACCTCTTGGAACCTTTCAGAACAGACTGGAAACCATAAGTGTCTCCTACCACCTCCAACCTTGATGAAGTGGGCAGGAGACGCTGGTGCCCTTGACAAGGGAGCGAAACACACACCTGACCAGAGGAGAAGCTGAACAAGGGTCTGGGGTCAGGAGGCCACAGGTCTGGCAGTGGCCTGGTGACAGTGAGGTGCCAGCACACAGGCATCTATGTGAGTGTGACAGGAAAGCTTCCATCCCGTCTTGTGTGTGACAACAAAATGGCGCTGGCACTCTTCTGCCCACCTCCAAACTGAGAAAGGGAATTCAGCTGTCCCACAGTGGCTCTCTGCAGATGCTCGTTCTAATCTGAATTTCAGGGCAGATTTCCCCTGCTATCTTAAAGTGTAACTTTATACCTGGTAGATCAGTTAGTTCTTGGACCTGGAGCTGGTAAAATATATTCCCATGTAAATTGGTGGTATTAGCATTCCCAGAACCCAAAACTAATCTTCTAAATCATGCCATATACTAAATCTATTTTCAGACAGTGGAAAACCTGTATTCCATTATCTGACAATCTGCTCTTATATTTCCTGCTTGTTCTCTTCTGTACTCTGTCCTCCAAAGTTCTTTGATTCCATTCACATCGATCCAAGAATCCATTGGTTCCTTTCAAGGTCTTTCATAAGCACTACTTAGTTTCCTTTAAATCTCTAAGCATTATAGAATGAATAAAACTTCAGTTCTAACTTCACTCTCTTCTAGCTCTGTTAAGTGGGAGTGGTATTGCTCAATTTCAGGTCCCTAAATGTCCTTGAATAGCTTTGTTAAAGGTACAACTATCTTCTCAAAGATACCTTACAACCGACCAAATATATATGAAAATGACTTCCTCTAGTTTATCTTAAATGTACAGTGAAGAGCTCTTCACCCCCCCCCCCGTACATTCAGTATTCTTTAGTTTTTAAATATTTCCTTCATTTTCAGTTGGACAATCCTATAGAAAAAAAAATATCTTCAAGAGATTTTATACTTACAACTTTTAATTAAAAATATTTTACTGATTTATTATATTCCCCAACCCTGAGTTAAAATTTGAAAAAAAAATGTAATTGTATAAAATAACACACTAGCCATTGTAAAATAAGTTGCTCTAATACTAAAGTTTAACACCTTTCTATCCTTCCCAGAGGAAATCATTAATATCAATTTTGTATATATTTTAAAATTGCATTTATTGTTATTGAAATACCACACCACTATCTTAGAGCCTTGTTAGTGTTTGAAGAAATTCTCCCCTCTGGTGTAGTCACTGTAGCACTCCTCATCTTGCCTTTGTATAGGTATATGTATGTATAATATCACCTTTAAACATGGTAACAAAGTTTTACATACCATTTTTTCCATCACTTTTATTTTTGTTTATATTTACTGGGTATTATTTCAAAATCAGAGCCATCTAGCTCTAATTTTTATGTGGACAGTGTTTATTTATATGGAAATGTTGTGATGCATTTATTGATTGATTCTACTGATTGACTTTTCCATTATCTCAGTCTATTGCAACTATACTCAGTAAAGCAATGTGTATCCTTTTACCTATATATTGAAGCACAGGGAACATTAGAGTTGCAAGATAACCTTATAAGAAGAATTGTTGGTTCAAATGCAAGTACATTTTACATTTTGGTAGATAATGCCAAAATATCTTTTAATGAGATTTTACTAATTTACATTCAATCATTGTGCTCATTCTTGAGGATACAATAGGGGTAACATCAATCCTTTTGCAGCTTCTAAGAAGCAACAAATGAATTGATTAAGAGAATGTACTCTGAATATAAAGCCTGTATTTGAATCCTGTCTCTACTACTCTGTGACCTTGGAAAAAGTTCTTAAGCTTTTCTGTGTTTTAGATTTTTTTCACTGATAAAGTAGAATTTCCAATAATTCTTATTTTGAGGTTGCTTCAAGAAATTTAAATTGTTAAGATGTAAGGCACAGTAGAACAAAATATAATACCTGGAGAATACATAATACAATTTAGTTATTGTTAATTCAGTCTAGTGTGGTGATAGAAAAGAATCAAGTAAATAAATAAAGACATATAAATAAATACTCTTCTGTTAATATTTTGAAGGGGAAGTAATGATTAATTGCAAAGCTGGCAATATAGATTTTATTATGTCAAAGATGTCTTTTTAAAACAAGTAATCTGTTGTCTGGTTGAAACAAAAAGGATGAGGATGTATAAGAGTTAATCAGATGAAGAAAAAGGTTTGAGGAGGAGGAAATAAAAGGGTCAATGCCTGTGTTAGAGGTGCAATTACCACTATGGAGAATTAACTAAAGAGAAATCAACAGATGATAGTCAACTCAGACGATCCCAGAGAGGTAGACAGAGCATGATCAACTATTTATCTGGTAATCCAGAGAAAGTTATCTGGTAATCCAGAGAAAGTTATTTGAAAGTATGTCTCCATGTGGAGACATGGTCTTCAAACAAGTTATTCTTTGTATTATATGGAACACAAATTAGGGTGGCTAGAGTAGATGGAAGTAGACTGGTTGGAAGGAAATTATGGTGAGGGATAACAGTTTTCTCAGATTGGATATGGGTGTTTTATAGGATTAAGAATTGAGAGAAAATGTCAAATATGATTATTTTTAAAAGCTAGTCTAGAATCTTACACATTTAGTCATTCAATAACTCTACTTTTCTTCCTTCACCATCTTTTCTATATGATACGTGGAATCAGCCCAATTTTGGGATATATATACACTTGGTGGCTTTTTTCTTTTTTCAGTTTAATCTCTTCTATTTCAATATTATTTAGATTGAACACAGTTTAATGTATTCAGAACTATTTTTCGTTAAGATATTTTCTATTTATGTACTACTATGGAAAGAGTCTCCTAATTCCTGTCATATCAGAAATTTTATCCTTTGAGATTATGGTAATCTATAACAAATACCAAGGTTTTAATATCCCTGGAGCATATAATATACAACAGACTTCTTGAGTAGCCTATGTCCTCCTATTACTCATGGGACACTGTGAGTATAATGTAAACATTATATTTCTAAACGTTATACTTAGAAAAATATTTATAAATATGAATATAAGATATAAATAAAATATAGAATATTATATTTCCCTTTTATGTAGGCTAGGGAACTGTGGAAAGATAAGGTCGTTAAGTCCTGAAAGTTCCACTGCTCATAAGTACCAGAATTTGAACTCAGGTCTTTCCTATTCTAGAGTTTGTACACTTATGATGAATTTGAAAATTTTACATCAAAAATCACTCTATTCGGTTCTGGCTCCAGAATTTACTAGTTGTGTGAACTTGGCACTATCCACATAAAAATTCACACACACCTGTAGGTAAACAAATTACTAAAAGGAACTTGTAAAATGTCATATGATAATATTGGCTCTAAGTAAAGCAAATTTTCAATTACAATATACTGATTGTCATTCAAATTTGTTTCTTCATTTGCAAACAATATATTTTAGTTTCTTCTATCCCAATATTTTATGTTAATTTATATTTCCCTGGTTTTAGGACCTTTGGGTTATGTGGTATTTAGAAATTCCTAAAAATTTATATAACTTGTAAAACTAAGTTTGTAAATTCTAAATCCACTATATTCAGCATTGAAACAAGCAACAAATCCCCGTTTCCTGAAGAATTAAATTTTTGCAGATGTGTATAATTTGGCACATGTTTTGCTAACATAAGAATCTGAATGCTAAGAGAAAGGTGATTTAGACTACATTTGCATGCAGAACTAGTTCGATTATTATAAGGGTTAAGTCATTCAAAATCTAGTTTTGACAGAATCTAGATTGCTAAAGTAGTCTTCCTGAAGATGAGTATGGTTTGAGACCTTAAATATTCATCATTAATAAAAATTCTATGACATTTTTCAAAAGAACATTTGCCCAGGTCATTTGACCAGATGCCAAGTTAAATCATTAAGGCATGGCCAACTGCCATTTCATTTTTCCTTCCCCCCCCCTTAATATCATAGATTTTTTAATTTAAAGGAACCTAAGTAACCAATTTTCTTGAGCACAGAATTTATTAATTGATACTACAATCTCAGAGCATATCTTTTCCTAGAACTTTTGAGCTCTCTAAAAAATCTCCCCTTGGGATGGCAGTATGATTGATAGGAAACAGAGTGTCTGAGTTCTAACTATCAAATTGAGAATAAAATTTTACATATAGAAATTTTCCAATGAGTAGACCAGAACCTGATTTTTGTTGTTTATTGTTGTGTTTGTGATTGTTAGTGTTGTTTTTTTAATGATAGCAAATCACAGTCAATGAAAAGAGTTACTCTGCTCATAATTTTCTATTGTATCACAATTTCACAGAAATAAGTGCAGTGCAGTCTATGCTTAACTTATCCACACATTTTAATAACCTTTCTCACTTCTTATTAATCAGAGGTAGGATGAATCCTTTCCAATCTGTCTCAGGTTATAATAAGGACAGCTTTTGCTTCACATCATATGTAGAGCATATCTTTGTTTTATCATAGCAATTTCTCATGTTACCTTATCAGATTTGATAGTTTGTCTCAAATAAAGCTAGTGATACCGTGCTTGAATGGTGTCTTGATATTTTTAAAAGCCTTCCAGAATTAAGAAATGATAGCTGCATGAGAATGAAAATGAAGATTGCTCTTGAAAGTAAGCTATTAACTAGATTTTCTATCTCATAGTTTATGTATGTTGAATTAATATATCATTCTTACTATATTAGGAAGTATGTTTATCATCCAGTGGCAAAATGTCTCCAAAATAGTTTCATCCCTCCTCTATTTTATTACTTTCAATCTGTTGAATATTCAGTTATACAGATGGATGTCTACTGTGCGCCATTTGAAGTATTTAAAGTACTAAAAATGTGATATTTATATCTAGCTACATGCAGTAAGTCTTTATCCCAGATTATTTTACATAAATAAGAATTATTGAGTACTTATTCATGGTTCTAATGCACTATGTCATTTAATGTATTTTTTAACCCTGACAGAAAGTTAAGTACCTATATTTGCCAATCACTTCTATCATTTAGCCATTCAACATGAAAAGCACAAGTTTGGGGGGAAGGGGATGGGATTTAGGCTAGGCTTTTATGTTATGCTTAAACACTGAAGACTCAGTGATTTTTAAGGGAACATAATTGTATTAAAGGTATTGTATTGTATTAAAGGTATTATCATAGAGAATATTGTTACTTGGCTATGTGATAATACAGCCCAGTGAATACCACAAAGGAGTTAAGTTCAAAATGATGTATATGTTGAAGAGGTTCCACACAATTTTTCAGTGTCTATTACATGCCATATACCTTGCTGAGTTTAATTCTTTTCAGTCATACAATACTGGCATTAGTAGCATTAAAATAGCACTAATTCAGCAAGTAGCAGGTGGTATAATCTATTATAGAAAAGAGGAAAATGAGAGACAAAATTTCTTCAATGAAAGTGAGAACTAAGTTTCTCCCCCAACTCCCATGTATTATTTTTCCTTGTTATTAGATATCTTTAGGAATTAAAACATGATACATAATTGGATTTTCTGATTAAAAACTTTTCAATTTTTGAAAAATGTTAATGAAGTACATTTCTCTTCCCTCCTCCCCTACAATGAGTTAGGATGAGAGCTGCATTGAAATTTTCTTGATGGTGGATGCAAAGTGTTTCATAAAATTTTTCTAAATATTAATTTTAAATAGATGTTACTACTGATGATTGAAATAATAAAAAAAATTAATGCATTATAAATCCGTTAAAAGTTCATTTTATGTGAATGGGAAACTGATTCTTTTGACTTTCTATTATGTTTCAGTTTTCTATTTAGTACAGATTTGAAGAAATGATAATATTAGATAGTTACATCCTATCTTAATATATGAGTTCTAAATAAGGAGTGGGATGATTTTTACAAAGAAAAACATTGTTAATAAATTCTACAAATACTACTTTAACTTTACATACAAATGTGAAAATTTGTCACAAGTAACATTTTATAGCCCAGTCCATGCTGTGACTTACAGATTGTTAGGTAAATATTAAACAATATTTGGATTTTTCTCTAGCCATGTTTTCATCTCTTACTTTGATAAATCCTTTTGAAATATTTAAATTGGTAGACTATTTATGTCTGGTTGGCCCAATCAATGTCTTTTGAACACTCAAGAATTCAGGAAGAAAGGGTATCACTTTATTGAATGGAATTAACTGACTCTTCTATAACATTTCTATTTTACTTTGATAATTTGTATTAAGAATTGGAGGATATTCTATAAATAAAGCATAGCACCTATCCTCTCATCTCAAAGATAAGGAAACTAAAAGTGCTTGATGAACTCAACAAAATTCATCTTATTAGAGGAGGCAGAGCAAAGAGAGAGGAAACTTAAGTCCCCTGTCTCTGAATACTCAAATGCTATGTCATTAGACTATGTTGTTTCCCATAGTACAAATTATAACGTCAGTAACCTAATGCCAGGAACCTTTCTGGTGCATCTTAACCTTCTTTTTCCTCAAGCTCTATGGGAGCAAAGGAAAAGCTCCTGTGTCATTAATCTAAAATTTTGGTGAAAATTAATTGGAAATCAAAATAAAAACACTAGAAATCAATAACTTCCTTTCTGCAATAGCACAGTCTTTCGAATTTCCAGTGTTGGGTGTGATATAACAAAATATTTTATTTTTTGAAAAACTTACTCAAAGACTGGTTCTTTTTAAATGAATGCATTAGGAAATTTAATTGAGGTTGAGGGGATAATTCTCCCCATCAGAAGAAATTTTGATGAAGAGATCAAATACAGCAATTCCCTGTATTTGATACAGCAACTCCCTGTATTTGTGGCCAAGCAATTCCACTGTTCAATTTGAAAAATTAGAACCTAACTGTTGCTTTGCTCCTTGCACTATAATCAGAACACATTAAACTGTCTGTAAATTATAATCACATGAATATCCTTTAGTATTAATAAGAATGACAAAATGCTGTTCTTTAATGAGTCATGGCTACGTCCAACTGCTACTTAATGCACATACGACATAACACCCATTTTACTGAGGCTGTCTGTATGCTTCAGCCTGGAAGTTATCACCTTCAGATATACATGGTCCCTTGCAGAATGTAAAAGTACAGGTAAACCTGAAGCATTTAGCCAAATAACAACTAAAAAAAATACTGGGGAAAAACAGGTTGCTGAATGTCAAGCATACAACCTTAACCCTAGCACGATTCAGCACAATTGAAAATGAAATTCATATGGCACTATGAAGACAGATCAGTATAAACACAAATCAAATTCCCCAGCCTAACACTGTTACATATCTTTTTGTTCATGTTTTCAAGGAATGTGCTAATAGAAATTCACACTTCCAAAGATGTAAACCAAGTTACTGTTGAGTTGTTAAAGAATATCACTATTATATATTGTATAAGAAAGAAAAAAGTGCAATTTTAAATATTCATTGGTTCCATGGGTATTGTTTTAATAGGGAAGTCAAAGTTTATATGTTATTGTTAAGATACGCAAAACTTTAGTTATTTCTCTTTTATTGCAATTATTTTAAACACCTGCCTTACTGATTTACGAGAAGGAGCTTACATTTGCCAAAGCATTTTTGCAAATAATGTCCATCCCTCTGGGATAGTCAGTCAGTTCAAATGTCAACTTCCTATCAGAGTTATTTGTCACTCTTCTATATATGTCCTAAAATAGCACTGGGTTCAAGAGAAAGCTCGCTTAAGCTGAGGACATTGAGAGAAAGAGTATCTCTAAGTCTTCATCCATTTTACATCCTAACTGCTTTTGTTTAAATTAACATATTCAATTTAAAACTCATAATATAGCAGATACTAATATTTCCATATTGCTGGTAAGAAAATAGGGTCTCGGAAAGGTTAACTAGTCACTCATGCACTGCAACAAGTACAATACAAACAGCCAGAGTTATCTGATATACACTTCACAGCTCTATATGTAATCTACTAAAACGTGTCAATTAATTTAACCCACAATAACCTATGATGCAGATACTAATAGCTCCATTTCACAGATACAGAAAATAATACCTATGATGCAGATACTAATAGCTCTATTTCACAGATACAGAAAATAATACACAGATAAATTAAGTACCTTGCCTCACACTCCAATAGTATCTGTAGTGAACCCAGTTTTCTAAATCATAATCAAAATATACCAGAACCTCAGCAATTAAAAAGCAGAGGAGAAACCAAACAAACAATGGGTCTGTACCTTTGAAGCACTAAAAACACAATCCATCATCTTGCACACTATCTCCTAATAGTGTTATATTCCACTACATGTTATATTCCACTACAGTGAGTTGAATGTTAGCTGATAGGCTTATTTCCCAGTAACTGACTAGCATTCTCCATCTCACCATCAGTGAAACCTGAAACAATAGACTTACATACAATGTACTCACTTGCCTTAATCAGGGGTTCTGACAAGCTGGTATCACTGTATGAATTTCCTAGAGGAGCTGAAGAGGAATTGAAACTTACAAATATACAGAGTTGCTGCCTATCCTAAATTCAACACCTACCTCGAAGTTTCTGCAAAGGTTGACAGTGAGGGGTCCTGTAATTCAGAGTTTCAGGTCTGACGAGCAATGAATTAGTGAGAAACTTGTGGGTAAGAGGTAAGTGATACAGCTTATGGTTACAGAGACCACCTGAAATATATTGGAAGAAACAGCTACTACAAATTAGGAAAAGTGGCATTTATTTATACAAGACTAGTCCTCAAGCTGATTCATCACCTACCAGACACTATGACTTTGGGAAAGTGTTCTCTGACCATCCCCAAGTTTGCTTCTGGGTTTGTTTTATGAAGTCTCATGTGTTAAATTAATTTCAAATTTTACAAATTATAGGAAACATTGATATTTTCACAAGAAATTTATCTTGAAACGACACAAAATTATACATTTGTTTATTTTATATTTTATACAAAATGGATGATAATGTGTAACTGAATTTTGTTTTTGAAAATGGATAAAGAATAAAATAGTGATAAAGGAATTAGCTAGCTTTACATATTTCTTTAATCATGTAACAAGGGAATCTAAATCAAAGAATAATTACAAAGATATCACACTATAATTGTAAAGATAACTTACAAAATGATCATAAAAACAAATGCTTGCCAATTTTCTCTCAATTCTTCCTTATTTTCATATTCAAATAATACTTTGGTAGACCTAACAAATCCTTGTTGATTTTCTTTTTTCATTTTTTCTACCATTGAGAAGTACGGTAGTATTTTTAACTACATTAATATGCATTAGCTATATTAACTATATTTAACTGCATTAATTAGTAGTTACCAGTGATTAATGCAGTTAATCATTATGCATGATTAATGTAGTTCTCCAATATCACTTTCAGGAATTTCATGAAATCTTACATTTGTTACAAGACTTATAGTTTCACTTTGCAATCACATGTTACTGTTCTTGCATTGTGCTTTGGATGTTTAGAACAGCTAGTAACTAGTAAACAACAGACCAACAAAACCTGGATTTTTATGTGATGAAGAAAATGTTTGGCATTAGAAGAAGGGCTGATATTCAGCTAGTAAACACTGGAGTGGCCATATCCTGTATTGAATTATACTTGCATTCTTGAAATAAAGCCACCTACTTGAAGTCCTAGATATGCTTTTTTGCTTGCTGCCATCACCACATCAAATCTACTCTGGGGTTCCAAAAAACCCTCATAATGTAATAACTACAATAGAAGTTTCTGTCACACCCCAGACCCCATACTATTGCCCCAGGATTTTAGCAGGCATCTTTTCAGATTGGCAAGTGTTTGTACTATGCTAAAGAGAAGATACATGGAATGTGATGCTTGAATTCAGATAATTTTTCTAGTCAGTTTAGTGGTGACTATTCTCACTGAGATGACTTTTCTATCCATAGGTAACACTAGGATGTCAAGGACTCCGAAAATAAATACTTGTATAAGGAAGAATTCCATTTTTCCATGCTGCCGTGATGCCTAGCACATTACTATGTCTATACTATTTCTTCAGGTTTTTGCATTTTCTAATCTAATTTATGATAGAGAGGAACTGACCTGTCTCTTCATTAGTCAAGTTTTTAATCTAATTCTCTGAACTGACTGTTGGTTTCTTATCAGTGGAGTAACAGATAAGATCCTTGCAGTGTTTGTCAAGACTCTGAACAGTTTTTCATCCACTAAGCCCTGTAGACTCTCACCCTTACTAATTCTGTTCATTCTACACTGATTCTCATTCTACACTGATTCTCTTACTAATTCTGTTCATTCTACACTGATGCCTTTTCTGGCCTTAGTATTTGTTGCTCCCTCTGCTTCAAACAGTATTTCCTTTTATATTTCCATGACACATTTCTTCAATTACTTCCAGATGTACGCTAAAACTCTTTCTCTTGGGAAGCCTTTTCTGACCCACTCTATCCAATGTTCACCTCTTCTTTCTTAATCATATGTCTCTTCTAGGCTTTATTTTTCTCTAATGATGTGACTACCTATGGGGAAAATATATATATCTATCTCCCTCTCTAGGATGTCATCTCCATAGGGGTAAATATTTCTCCAGTTATTTGCAGAGAAATGATTTATGAATACTTAGAAAACTGTAGGTATCCATGTAATATTTTTGAATTAACAGGTGAGTGAAAATAAGTCTCCCCTAAATAAGTCTTTTTGGATTCCCATTACAGGAGATGTGAATTATCATTTATCAAAAACTTTCAATATGAGTAATGTTCTCTTATTTTCAAACAATCTTGAGGTTTATAAATATTTTCCTTTGTATAAGAGAAATATAGGCACTACAGTAAGTTGTCCAAGAAGATCATTGAAGAATTATGAAATTCGTGTTCCTTAAGACAACATTATGCTTTCTAGTAACCTGTAATGTTCAGAAACATGTGTGGGGTGCTTGCTATTCCAGAAATCACACAATGTCAAAGATTGTGCTCTTAGTATAACAGATCATATCACATGTAGTTTGAATTTCTGATCTTCACTGACATGTGAAGATATGGCAAAGGGAAAGAGGGCAAATGAAAAACGCTGTCTTTGCTAGCACTGGTTTCCATGCACTTTCCATACTCAAAATAATTAGAAAAATCTGTGTCATTAGATCACATAACTCTTCATTTTTGGAACGGAGTTCAATTTACAAACCCAACAATTATAGAAATATAAAAATGGATACTTAAAAATGCAATCTATTTAGTCAGCCTTCTGTATTTTGTAAATGGCTTCGCTTTAAAACATCTTTCATTTACATAATTGCTAACGTGGATAACAGAATATAAAGTTAATGGCAAAGGAATTTTTCTCATAGTGGCGGCTGCCAGAACTACAATCGCCACAGTTACCATGGACAGCGACACAACTTCCTGGAGAAAAGCATTTCCTCTCATTGAAGCAACATCCAGTGCGTACAGTGGGTTGGCAAAGGAAGAGTGAATTCCATTTTTAGTCTGCATTCATTCAACATGTTTTCAAAATTTTGATTTTCCATGCTCAGAGTCAGTGTTAGTATCCTGTAGTCAAAACTGAGTTATTAAATAGCTAATATCTCTTTGAGTTATTAAGAGTCAATAGACAAAGCTCTGATAATAGCAAATTGTTCTTAAAAAAACATAATGTACACAACTATATTTAAACTATATTTAAAATAATTTTATAAAATGTGTTCAGATAAATTTAAAATTTAGTGAGAAATGTCCATCACATCATCTCATAATCATGCATCATTTTGGCAAAATTATCAGCTACCTTCATTGTCCATTCATTTTTCAAGCTAAGATATAATGAATTTAGTTTCTGAAAAACACACACTTTGTAAAGGCATCTTTCCTTTTTGTTTATACTGAAAATATATTGTGTGCCTTAAAAATGAGTAAAAGTTTGAGAACTAATAATAGCATTTGAAGACCTAATTAATTATTGTAATAAATACAAGTAAAAAGTCCTAACTCTACTCTTTGTACATTCCTCACTAATTTGGGAATAGACAATACTCACTTGAATATGTCATTTTGTTTGTAGTTTTTGAGAATTGCACTATTTTTCACCTTTAATTTCATAGAAAAATTACTCTTTACTCATTTTATAAGAAAATTGCCTGCTTTAATGTAAAACTGAGAGAAAAACTAGAAAGCAGGAAAAAATAATTTCTGATGTTTAGAAACATATTTAGGTGATGCTATATTCACCTTGATATAACTTAGTCAACAGAGAATTAGTATATATTATACTCAAATTATCAATTTATACTCTTAAAGTACAATAAAATATACTGAAAACAAAGGTTATTCCAAACAATCAAAATGTAAATTCATCCATTATATTTGTCATTTTGAAGAAACTATATTTTTCAGGAAATAAGGGTTATTCCTACTGTATCAGTTTTCATTGTTCTATCAGCTGTGATGCAAATTGATATCTTCAGTTGAGAAAACACCAGATGAGAGAATGTTATACTCAATTTAAAAGGGAATATTTTGGGGAAAATCTAAGCATCAGTGGCATTGGTAAATATACACATTCAGTAAGATTACAAAGAATTCAGTAAGGCAAAAAAAAAACCCTGAGAACCCCAAATTTTGTTCTGCTTTTTGCCTGCTTTGCAGATCTTTTTTAGTGCAACTTCTCAGTTTAAATTAAAAATAAATATCTGCTACATTTCTAAAAGACTTTGCTATGAATAGTACACATAAATTGTATACATATATATTATATATCTGTCATATACATACATCCATGGAATGAGTTATATAATACATTAAAAAGAGACTTTCCAGTTGCTACAGGTTTCAGTTATTCTTAAAATATACAAATGCACTCTTTATCCAAATTATTACATAGGTAGTCTTTGTAGCATAATTTATATGAGAATACATTTGACTCAAAGCTACACATTCACGATGTTCTCACTGCCTTTACTCAAACTTTAAAAAAATGTTGATGAGGTGACACTTTTTCAACAGCATTCCTCTCTAGAATGTCATCATTCCCTTCTACTCTGCTCTTACTGGCTTGACTTAGGAGCTTTGCTTCCATGCCCTCTCCCATCTGCTTTATCTCTGGATTTCTGAGTTTATGCTTTCATGATCTATACATCCACAGCCAGCTTGTATTTTCTAGTTTAAACGACTTTAGAAATCTCCATTCAGGTGATAGGTGCAAAACAATCTCAAAAATAAAAATCAAAACTAATTCATTGAGTTTTAAAATATTCATGACACAGCTGGAATCCGCTGCTTATTATATGTCTTTTGAAAATTTTTTATGACATTTTGTCTTTTTTTTTGCCTGGACCTATGAATCTTGATTAGACAATCCCTTTCCTTTTCTTTTGAATATGTTTCTAAGCTAAAACCCTAATGCCAATTATACAACAGTTCCTGCAAACTGACCCAAACCATGAAATTTCTATTCATTTTTAATTCAGAAAAAATTGACAAGTAATTACATATTAAATGACCAAGTCTTACCTTTTAACTCATTCTTATAGTTTTCAGAAGATTAGGAATCAAAGTTAAAGCTTCAAGTTTCTAATTTCTGATAAATCTGATACCAGGTGTAATTAGGAGGCATTGAAATACCATACAATGAAAATGCTTAAACCGTACTGTCTTATACAAAAAGCAACATGGATTGAGTTGAACATTGATATGTAGGAGCACTCATATTTTTAGGACACTAGGTTTCTATATTTGGCTTAGGGTGGAAAAATCATGAAATCCCACTAGCTGAAGTGCTCGCTGTTATCCCAATAGTCATGTCATTTACTTCTGAAATTTAATTTTAAAATATAGTGAAATAGTTGCTAGAGTGTGATGTTTCCTCTATTCTCTGTATTCATGTTCAGGTCCAAACTGATTGCTTACTCTACCTCAGATCCAGACACTAGACAAGCAGCCTCTAGAGATGTTAATTATGATAAAATTTCCCTTTAAATATATTGCCTCCATCATATATTTCTTATTCCAACATGAAGAACCTATATTTATTAGCTACCAGTTCATAATAGGGCATCAACTTCACCGCCAGCCACATAGTATCTAATATTTCTGGTATGAGGAAATATGCCAGTCCTGTTGCATTTTTAGAAAGACAGTTCGCATTAAAGAAAAATCAGGAAAATGTAGTGACACAAAGTGTGTCACCTCTTTCTACTTTTTTTGCCAAAAAATGTCATATAGATATATGATTTCTACATTTACTTACTGAGGCTGATAGTTCATATTCTTGACTGAGTTATTTGACTATTGAAAATCCAGGATACCAGCTACATAATGTTGAGTGATTAAAAACATTGTCTTGTGAATTAAGCTTAAGTGCTCTATATCTGCTCAGTCTAATAAAAATTTTAAAAATGTAATAATCCTACAAAATAAAGTTATAAAAAACTGAAGCAAATCATTCTCAATTCCATTCTTGATATTTTTTTAAGTAGTAATGTAAAAGGGAAACATGTTTAATCAGTCTTTTAGTTAATACAAGGAGGAGTTCATCTAATTCCCATTTGTATAACTGAAAAGCCATTTTCATAAGCACATAATATACAAATTAACTATTCTTCCATTAATAAGCAATTTTTTAAATATTTATTAAATATATTTAAGTTATTTAAATATATTTAAATTATTTAAATATGGAAATGATTTGGCAAATAATTTTGTCTAACATCTTTATTCTAAAGTCACTGAGAAAATCCACTAAAGAATTAATGGTAACAATACAGTGATCATGTTACAAGAAGTTATTTCTGGAATTACGAGGAAATGTTGGAGATTCAGTAAATTTTTTCTTTGGATTTAATTGAATATATAATTGAAGAAATTACTGAAAAGACTGACTCTTTCATAAAATTATATGTTCTATGCCCTTAAAGTAAAACTGACAAAGACATACTTGTTTCTGTGAAACAGTTGTAAGGACATATGATATTTTAACACTAGCTTATAAGACTGTAAATTACATGAGACTGTAAATAAAGATCTTTTATACATCAATTTTTAACTTGGTAGCTTTTCAAATATTAAAGGTACTCTAACATTAAAGAGACTTAAGTAAATACTAAAATCACATTTAGTTTTGAATGGTTGTAAAACTATGTTATTGTAATTTTATATCCTGTTTGTATACTTAGAAATAACCAAGTGAATTGTTAGAGACAGAAGATTTTAACTTATTTCTATTGAAAATGGAAATAAATACAAACTCTTGTCCTGCTATCTCTAGTTTTCAAAACTTTTTTGTTTTGTTTTTCTCACAACTGTACAATGGTGTCAAGAGTCATTTTCTGAATGACAGCATGAGCTCCAAGCCCATTACAGTGAAGTAAATGATTAAGCTTATATATAAGCATAAGGCTTATAATTTCAGATAATATAATAAAGTCATTTATTCATTCATTTACTTATTCATTTTGTATGTTTATTAAATATATAAAATACATCAAAATCCTTCAAGGCTCTGCAACATAAAATTATTGAAAAAGTTTTATCCTCATGGAACTTACTTTATCTTGGAGGAGAAAAAATAGTAAGAAAAAGTTTAATTTTAGGCAGTTATAAATGCTATAGTAAAATACAAATAGGGCAAAAAATAGGGGGATGATGTAGAGCATAACAGGTATAAATGGAGTTTCCTTCATCTGGAATGATTAGAAAATAGTATTGAGCAGAGACATGAAGTATAAAAATAAATATAAAGATATGTTTAAGTATTACAGAAAGCTGAAATGCTAAGGATAATGACCTTGAAATTAAAAAAAAAAAAACTACCTAGTAGGGTCCTGGACACAGAGGAGAATTTACCAAGATAAAGCATGATCAGATAATGAGTATGATAAAGATTTTTTTCCCATTTTTTGAACTTAATCCTTTCAGAATAATGGGTGCCATGGGGGCAGGAGTAGATAACACAGAGCTTATAAATTTACTTCAGAGTTCAGAGAAAAGGTATGTGTGTGTGTCTGTATATATAGACACAGACATATATGCATATATATATATACACACATACATATGCATGTGTATACATGTATAAATATTATACATATATGCATTCTAGCATCTATTATGCATGTATCTTAGCAGAGCTAATAACACAGGACTTGAAGAAATTACTTAGAACAAAAAAATGACAATCTAAAAGCTTTCCTGACCATGTATGTTAAATAGCAATTCTCTTATATTCTACCTTTGCCCTGATTTTTTGTATTTTAGCACATATAACCAATAGGTAACAACTAGTTTTCAATTTATATTTTCTCTGTCATATGCCAACATAATTTTTACAACCTAAATTCATATATAGTATCCCTAATATTCAGTTTCATAATAGTTGCAAGTAGGGCTTTTGAGAGTTAATTACAAGTAATTAGGCCATGACAGTGGGCCTCTAAGACTGGAATTAGTATCCTAATAATTATAATACAAAGAAAACATTACCTTAGAACACAGCAAATAGACCAGTTTTCAAGCTCTGTAGAGGGTCCTCACCAGTGCTTACATACACTGCACCCTTTTGGACTTCTCAGCGTCTAGATTGGTGAAAATAAATATGTTGTTAGAGCCATCAGGAGCAGTTGAATCATGCAGATGATCAGTAAGAATATAGCCATAAGCCATGAGGTTCTGGATTAATTAGTTATGCAGTAAGATCTAACTTTAATATAGCATCAGCTTTAGAACAAAATCAAAATTCTTTCCCTAGATTTCCAACCTCTGTGTAATTTAGCATATTCTACCTCTCCTAGATAATGCATAAGATTTCCTTCCTTTATTCAGCATGTTCCTGCCATACTATGCTCCCCCAATTCTTCAGGTACACCACGTCTTTCTGTTTTGTTTTTAATAATTTATTTATATATAAATTTCATATCTCTGTGATCTCTGGGGTTCATCCCCCCGACCATTCCCACCCTGCCCCACCCCCTCCCCCCAAGTTGTGTACTTCAATTTGGTTGTTGGCTTGTTTTGACTTTTCTTCATGGATTTTTATCTTTCCCATGTCTCATATAGTAGTGAAACCATTTGGTTTCTGTCTTTCTTTTTGACTTATTTCTGCTAATATGAATTCTTCTAAGTCCATCCATGTTATCATAAAATCATCCAATTTGTCATTTTTAATTGATGAGTAATATTCCATTGTGTATATATACCACATCTTTTTCATCCAGTCATCTGTTTTCGGGCATTTCAGTTGCTTCCATGTCCTTACAATTATAATTGTGCTGAAATAAACATCTGAGTACAGGTGTCCCTTTGTACCCACATTGAAGTCTCCTTTGTGTAAATTCCCAAGAGAGCAATTGCTGGGTCATATGATAGTACCATTTTCATTAATTTGAGGGTCCTCCATACAGCTTTCCTTAGAGGTTGGACCAGTTTACATTCCCACCAGCAGTGTAAGAGTGTCTCCTTCTCTCCACATCCTCGTCAAGCACTTCTTGTTGCCTGTTTTATGGATATGGGTCATTCTTACTAGTGTAAGGTGGTATCTCATTGTGGTTTTGATTTGCATTTCCCTTATTGCTAGTGACATTGAGCAATTTTTCATGTGTCTTTCTGTTTTGTCTGGCAAGTTTTATTCCTATATACTTTCATATCTTACTCTCTTCCTTTATACAAGGTTCAACACATATAATAACTGCTCTGGAAGGTTATGAGCTGAAGATCATATGTAAAAGAGCAGCATAACCCTATCCAATTTTTTTTCTCTTCTCTCTTACACTTTTAAAATAGGCCTTATCACACCTGACAGATTTTTGTGTTCCATTTTGGCATTCCTTGCTCCTAAGACAAGAGTGCTCTTTTCCACTCTGTGCCTCTCTGCACTCTGTGCCTAGAATGGAGTGTAATATATAATTGGTACTGAATAAATATTTATTGATGGGTAAAAAAAGTCAAATAAATAAACCAGTTTCAAGTCAGACACTAGTTTATGTTTATAAAATAAATTTCAGCTTATCTCCAGCCACAAATCTGATTATCCTGGAATGTTTTCTAGCATTGACCAACCCAGTTGTTAAGACTCTTGGCATTTTATGATTATTGAAAAAAATAGAGATTTTCTACAAATTGTAATCATAGAAATATAATCATAGAAATTTTATTTGGCACATGATATCTCCTTCTCATGACTTAAGACCAAATCTTTACCTAGACAAATATCACAGATTAAAATTTACACAGAAAGATTTCCACAACTATTTTATAATGTTCTGAGATGACTGTAACTTCTCAAGTCTTCTACAGTCAATTATACATTCATTCCTGATTTATACTTGTATATTTACATCCCACATCATTGGAAGTAGGAGGATGTCATAACTCAATGTTATATGATAGGTACTTGTGCCTTAGCCTTTGTTTTTCATTTCCCGATTCCAACTGTGTATTAGCTTTTAAGAAATGATGATCTTTATCATCTGCTATAAATCCTGAAGAAACCTTGTGCTTAAGTAGATTTTTTTATTCAATTCTATGATTACAAAAATGTTATTAATAAGCTCAATATTCAGGTATAAATTTTTCTTAAAAGAAGAATTCCATATCAACTAACTTGAAATCAGATTCTTAAAACAATTCTTATTTGTAGATATTTGGCTTTTCAAAGACCATCTTGATTCTGCTTTGAGACGTAAACACAAAATAGAGAAGATAGGATTTTATTTTTATATATCATTTATGTATCAATGACCATATGATACTGTTCTTGGCACCTAACATATACACAACCTCCTAAAACTCTGTGAAATAGCCCCCAAATTCTAATTTTTCTCAGGACTCTATCAGGATCAAGAACTTCAGTATGCTACTTTGAAAGTATCTCAACATTGCTCTGTATGGTCTGAAGCATGTCTCAAAATGCCAACAGTAGCTATTACAGTCCAATGAAGAATTTATATCTTGGGCCTCTTTCTTCTTAGTAGGCATCTGCTGAAACTGAATGATCCCATAAAGCTTCATTCACCTGCCCACTACCTGGAAGAGTGTTCTTTGAATAGCAAGGGACTAACTAACATTGCAATAATTCCATGCATTTTTTCATATAATACCTTGCAATTTTAACCTGCACAAAACCTCAGCAAAACTGGACTTCCCATATGGTGCCCTGCTTCCTCTAGAATGAGTGTTCTGAGAGATGGCATGTGGGAAATTAAAGTTGCATAAAGATTAGACTTAAAACCTGGCACAGTATCATCTCTACTACTATCTACTGCTCAAGACAATTCTCAGACTTAATCAAATTCAAAAGAAAGAAACACAGACACCTCTGTCAATAGGAAAGGTATCAAAAAATGTGGCCATTTTTAGTAAACCAAAATTTGTATATGAGTCAACATATTATTTACATTATTTTTCATGAATTGACAGTCACTAAAATATCACATGTCTCATTCCTTTATAATGTCAAGTTTAGAAACTCATTTTCTAAACAAAGTTCCAATGCTGATAAAACACAGTGAGGTTAGTGTCTCTCAATCTGTAAACCCGTCACTTGCCATGCATACACTCAACAACCAATGCTGACACAGGTAGAGAATAAGACACACCTTCTCAAAAAGAGGAAATGAGAAATCTCTACAGTCAGTCACTGGTTAGGCCTCCTGGGAAAAAATTCACTGCATCTCTTGACTGTGCCTTCCAAATTCTCCATTCCTCTCTCTCAAGCAAATGTGTTTCCACAAGAAATGGCCTGATTGATACTGAGTAATTTTTCTCATTTTGTTTTCAAACTATAGTTGACTGGGGAGCTAGAGCCCGCTTTTCAACTATGTTGTTACAGAATGCATCTCCACACAAAAAGCAGGGGCATCACAGCACAGTGAATGGGCACCACTTTCTCACCTCTACTTAAGGTTGCAGCCTTCAACTATAATTCCCGGCATGCCATGCCTAAATGGGGGTCAGGAGGCAGGAGCAGGGAAGAAAAGGAGATGGAGAAATAGATGAAGGTGGAATCTGGGAAAAGGGAAGAAATGTGAAGGAGAGATATTTGGAGAAGAGACAAGTGGGTGAGAGACAAGTACTAAGTTGTACCTGGTTCTTGAGTCTGGCCACATTAGCACTTTGACAGAGACAATGGCAACCAGTATCTTGGCTTCAGGATGTGTTATGCAGCATGTTTTGAATTTGGGGTCTCTCCTCTTCCAGCAGTCCTGGACCTGGCATTTCTTTGTGGTTTCCCCTGTGGCAGGTGCTTAGACTTATGGCAACTTTTCAAGCTTCAGCAGTCTTGCTTTGGGCTGAGACAGTGTAGCTGAGCATTTGCTCAGGAGGGATTGGGTAATTTTCAGAGTTTGATCAGGAATTTTCGGAGTTTGATCAGGAGATAGGAAACCAATCTACTCTTCTGACTCTTTTTCTCTGCATACCAATGAAAGACCTTTCAAATAATGAATTTGCTATCTTTGCCTCTGTGAACATGAATAGCCATACCCTTGAAACCAAGCAAAATGTTTTTTCCTAAACAGTATGAGCTCCCTTACAATATTGCTGTTGCTCCTTTCAAAATTGATATATAATTCCTTATAAAACCTTGGGGAGAGCATTTGTTTTAAAATTTGATCCACTTTGTTAAATAATTATCATGTTTTAAAAATCCTTCAAGATAAGTTATTTCTGCCTGAAGCCTCCAGAGGCTACTTTGCAACAATAGACCTAGGATTCCTAGGAACTGTATTGTTTATCAGAGAGGTTCTACTAAATATTCCTTTAAGAGTCTTACAAAGCTTTTGTTAGTTAAAGGGTTTGTGAATTGACACTTTATTTTCCTATAAAAGGATTTTACATCTTCATATTGAATTTAATTCTCATTAAAATTACATTTTATTATCTTGGATTTGATTTTATCCTGGGACGATTTCATAATTTAAGGACCTTTTTGCTAATCAGAAAAACTATTGGATCTTCTTTGTTTTCCCCAAATTCTTCTTGGAAACTAAATCACTCCTTTTAAATATATTTCTTCTCTAGTGTATTTCTTCTCCTCTTTTAACATGTACAGCTAAATAGGACAATAGTCAACTTTTATATTTTGTCTGGTAACTTTCCCAAATAAATCTATAAATTTAATAGTTATAGTTTCTGTTATATTATTTATTGAGATAACATTGGCTGATGACACTACTTGTGATTCAGAGGTATACATTTCATACCTCTTCAAATGTATGTCACCACAACCACACCCACCACCAAGGCACCCAAAGCATAGTCCTCTGTCACAGTACTTTACATCCCTTCCCTCTTTGCATTTTCACCTTGCTCCTCCTTCTTTCTTCCTGAGGTTCTCAGTTACACTAAGTCACATTTCTAGGATTTGCTTTTATTTGGTCTTGTGTGACTTTTTGCTACATGACTATACCTTCAATCTATCTCTATTTCTCCTCTGACTTACTCTGTTAAGTATAATCCCCTCCAATTCTTTCCATGTTGTAAGTAGCAAAGACAACATTTCATTTTTCATAGCTGAGTAGTATTCCATAGTTTTAGTTAAGAAACTATATGGGGGGAGGCAGAGAGGAGGGAAAGGAAAGAATACTAAGACAGGATAGAAGAAGCTTTTCTCTATATCTAACCTAGATTCCTCTATTTGTAGTATGTTACCATGTGCATTTGTTACAATTAAAGAACCTATATTGGAAAATTACTATTAACTGTATTCGAAATTTTATTACCTTATTTGAATTTTCCTTGCTTGTATCTAATGTCAGCTTGCTTGTTTTGAGTTACTATCTAGGATATTACATTTGTTCAAAAAACAAATCTTCTCATCTGGTCATTTTTTTTCAATCTTCATCTTTTAGTATAGTTTCTGTCATCTTGAGAGAATATAGTGTTTATTTAAATTAACCATACAGACAAGTTAATGATATGATCTTGGCATATTTTTATAAGATTTTCCAGCTTTGAACATCAGAGATTTTATCTCTCAAAATCGAATAGTCACAGAAAAAATAGCCTATGATGGTGTCTATATTAAGTATTCATTCATTTGCTCCTACTTTGTTTATTTGATTGTGAGTCATCGTAGTAAATTAACAGCAATTTTCTGGAATAATTAAAATATGCTTGTGTTTGTGTGTTTTTCTTCAGTCTTCTATTGACTTGTCCTTGGTTGACTGGAATTAAGAAATTAATCCAGGGTGCTTGACACAGGAACTCGCTCAGACCCCGTACCCCGCAACTGCTCCACTTCAGTGATTGGTCACCCCAGTCCCATGCATGCTATTCCTTCCTGCCTTTGTTCTGGTGGGCAGTGAGAAGGGGTCTGACTTTCTCAGGTGGGGACTGGGTTGGCTGTTGCATGAGCAAAGCACAAGGGGCGTTGAGGGGGGTGATAAAGTCATCCCTTCTATTTCACTCTCACTCCACTTAGTCCTCAGAAGGAATGAGAAGAGAACAGATAATACAAACACTGACACAAAATGGATAGAATGGGTGAAGGACTAGATAAAGATCCTGCCCACACATCTGAGCAGGATGCAAGAGAAGGAACATCGAGAAAGGCATTGCATACTGGATTGGAGAAATGATCATGGTGATGACCTCTCACAGAACCACGCCTGTGGCCTCACTGGATGAGGCCAATTTCAGTACTGATATGCCATCTGGAAGAGCAAGGTGCTCCTCCCTAATCCACTGGAGAGGAAGGCCACAGAGTTGGGGTATCGACCTCACAGCAAAACTACAATCTGGGGGAGAGGAAATGATCTGCAAAGGCCTTCAGTAGATACACTGAGAAAATTCCTTACTGAAAATGGTTAGGGGTGAGGCCCCCTAAGACAGAGATCAGAGCTATAAGGCAAAGATAGAGCAAAATGGCAAAAAGAATGGATTTGAGAAGAGAGTCAACAATCCCTAGATACTAATAGACTTCACATGAATACAGACTGGCTACCCCATGCAAAGTTAAGACTGAAAGCCTACTAGTAGGGTTTGCTGTGTCCCAGGAACACAGTACCTCACCCAGGGAAAGGACAATGCCACAGAAAAGGAAGAGACCGATGGACTTAACATAGATCAACAAACAACAAAGAGAGAGGGGCCTGAGTGAAAAGAGGCATCAGTGGGAGGGGAAGGCATTCCAACAACCATTTACTGATATTGTAAGAAATTCAAAGAATGAATAGAAAAATTAAGAAAAAAGAGAGAAACTAGTCCACTAGAGGCAGTAGTTCCAATGTATCATTTTCTTTTCTTTCTTTCTTTCTTTTTTTTTTTATTTTCAGTTTTCTTTCTTTCACTGGATTCTTACAACCACAAGCTGGACAGGTGACTGTTTAATAAACACTTTACCACTCTATTAAAATTTCATGTATAATTTTAAGCTATATTGGGCTTAGTCTGCTAGTTAAAATTAGGGGGAAAAAAGGAGGAAGAACAAATCAATTTTGCTTTCCAATACTATGAAAATTATTTTCAGTAGCACTTAAGAACTAAAAGGGAATTTTATGTAATTAAATGATAAAAAGTGTCAAACAAGAATGCAGAAATATACAAATGAAGAAAATGAATAAACATGCTTGATCTAAAAAAATAGTTTCAAATCATATAAATTATTCGTGGGGCAAAAAAAGAATTCTGTTATTTGCCTACAATATTTACCAACCACTTCTTTGTAAAATAAAATACACAAAAACAATTTCTGTGGTTATACTTTTTTCTTCCTCTAACTTTTCCCTTCTCACCCATTGGTGTCATGATTTTTAAACAAGGTAATTACTTCATACTCAAGTTATTTTTCCCATTAATTTTATGCCTATTGTTCAGAAATCAAGATTTTAAAATATTAGTAATCATCAACTTTCTTTACTTTTCATTATCCTCGTGGTTATTTCAAATATCACACAAACTAACCACATTACCATAGGGCAACATGTAATGAAATATGGACTAGAGTAAAAAATTAATAATTGCTAATTAAGATGTTATTTCATACCTAGTGGATTTTCAGTTATAATGGGTTACTCTATGCTATATGTCATTATTGTCCAAATCACTGATATCAAATTAAAACTTTGAGAAAAAAACACATTGAGATAGAGAACAAAATAGGTTTTTCCAGATACAACAATTTGGTCTTTATATAATACAGTTCAAAGTACTAAACTAATCACTAGACATGGAGTCAACTTTCAGTAACATTACTACATTACTGGGGGCACATGAATACCTCAAAATCTCTTCTACTTCATCTTTCCCCTGTTTTTTTTTAAATAGTATATATATATATTTTTTTTTTCACATCATTGCAGTCCCTGGGGGTCAACCACCACCTCTTTACCTCTTTTTATTGACTGCTCCCACTCATCCCCACCCCCAGCCCCATTTGTGTATTATAGTTTGCCTGTTAGCTTGTTTTGACTTTTCCTCCTGAACTCTAGTTTGTTTTTCCTATGTTCCATATAATAGTGAAACCACTTGGTTTATTTTTCTTTTTGACTTGTTTCTGCTAATATTTCTTTTAGGTATATCCATGTTATCATAAAATCATCAAATTTGTCATTTTTAATTGATAAGCAATAGTCCATTGTGTACATACACCAAATCTTTTAATCCATTCATCTGCTTTGGGACATTTGGGTTGTTTCCATGTCCTTGCAATTATAATAGTGCTGCAATAAACATCCGGGCACAGGTGTCCTTTTTTACCCACATTGATGTCTTTTTTGGGTAGATTCCCAGAAGAGCAATTGCTGGGTCAAATGGTAGTTCCATTTTCATTAGTTTGAGGGTCCGCCAAACTGCTTTCCATAGTGACTGGACCAGTTTATATTCCAACCAGCGACGTAAGAGGGTTCCTTTCTCTCCACATCCATGCTAGAATTTGTTGCCTGTTTTTTTTCTGTGGGCCATTCTTAGTGGTGTAAGGTGGTATCTCATTGTGATTTTTGATTTTCATTTCCCTGATTGCTAGTGACTTTGAGCATTTATTCATGTGCCTGTTAGCCATTTGTATTTCTTTGAAGAGGTATCTTTTTAGTTCTTCTTCCCATTTTTTTTTGATTGGGCTTCTTGTTTTATTTTTATTTAGTTGTGTGAATCCCTTGTGGATCTTCGTTATTTAACCGTTATCACTCTTGTGGAGGGCAAAATTTTTCCCATTTGGTTGGACTTCTTGTTGTTTTGTCTGTTGTCTCTTTTGCTGTACAGAAGCTTTTTAATTTGATGTAGTTCCATCTGTTTATATTTTCGTTGATTTTTTTTGCCTTATGTAGATGTGTCCAGAAAGGGATTTCTGAATTGTAATTCATGGAGGGTTTTGCCCAAGATTTTCTCTATGTATTTTATAATTTCAGGTCTGACATCATGTCTTTTATCCATTTTGAATTGGTTTTTGTACATGGTGTGAGAGAGTTGTTTTGGTTTATTTTTTGCATGTCTTAGTCAAATTTTCCCAGCACCATTAATTGAAGAGGCCATCCTTGTTCCAATTTAAGTTTTTTACTCCTTAAGCCTATAGTAAATACCATCCTAAATGGGGAAAAACTATAAAATAATTCCAATTAAAATCTGGAACCAGTCAAGGATGACCACTCTCTCTACTATTTTTTAACATTGTACTGGAAGTTCTAGTCAGGGCAATAAGGAAAGAGAAAGATATAGAAGGGATACAAATTGGAAAAGAGAAACTGAAACTATCATTATATGCAGATGACATGATTCTTTATATAGACAACCCCAAAAATTCCACAGAAAAACTTCTCAAAACAATAAACCAGTTCAGCAGCCAGTTACAAAACCAACACACAGAAATTGGTAGTTTTCCTATAAACAAAAAGTCAAGCAGAAGAAGAAGAAATCAAAATAACCATCCCATTTACTATTGCCCCCCAAAAATTAAATACCTGGGAATTAAACCTAACAAAAGATGTAAAAGATCTATACAAAGAAAACATTAAAATGCTGCTAAAAGAGATAGAAGACATAAGGAAATGGAAAGACATTCCCTAATCATGAGTTGGAAGAATTAGCATCATCATAATAGTCATCCTTCCAAAAACATTCTACAGATTCAATGCAATCCCTATAAAAATTCCAATGACATATTTTAAAGAGATAGAACAAAAATTACTGAAATTTGTCTGGAATAACAAAAGACCTCAAATATCAAAAAGCTTCCTGGCTAAAAAGAGAGAGACAGAGAAAGAGAGAGAGAGAGAGAGAGAGAGAGAGAGAGAGAGAGAGAGAGAGAGAGAATGGAGGCTCAACTATTCCAGTCTTCAACTTATACTACAAAGCTATAATAATTAAAAAAGCATTACTGGTACAACAACACACAATCAAACCAATGGAACAGAATTGAGTGCCCTGAAATAAAACCACACAAAGTCAACTAGTCTTTGACAAAGGATTGTAAAAGACTTTCTTCTGTTATTATCTGATTCCATCTCTTTCTCACTTTCAGCAGTTGGTTTTGGTTTTCTTGATAAACACTGACTGCTAGTCCATCTTCATGGTGACAGTCTCTGCTTTCTGGGGTTAGAAATGTTGCTTAAATGGCTGCCCACAAGGATCCAGTTCTCAAAATTGATGATAACTAACCCTTTGAGTAACTAACACTAGAGCTTACACAAAGGATGCTTCTGATGACTTTTTGAATAAAAAGATGAGAAAAGTCTTCAAAATTTCTTTATGTGAATATCTCTTTTGAGTTAGAAATCAAAATACATTGAAGGCATTATCATAAAATTATAAAGGGACTAAATATATTTTGAAATATCTAATTATATTTATATTCATGATCACTGCATTTCAACTATTCTGACAGAAAAATATTTGAAAGACAGAAATAAACTCTGTTTTGGTTTATTATTTGGTTTATTAAAAATATTAGTTTGCTATTAAACAAACCGTGTTTTGGTTAAACCATTAAATGCTAAAGTATATTTGATATGCAGAGATATAAATAAATGTTACATATTTATTAACATTAAAACAAATCTGATATTCCTTTGAGACATTCCTCAAGAGGCAAAGAAATTGATGATTATTATAAATAATGAATATTCACAGGACTTACAGTTCTTTCCATGTTCCAAAAACATTAATTTATATTAAATAGGATTTTTTTGAATTAGTACTCATGGAAAGTGCTATTATATGTTTCAGAGGATACAAAGTCAATTTATTTCTTCTTCAATTAAGTAGTCATCTAAATCCCTATTATCAATACCCTTCTTTCATTTGCTGTATTCTTGTGAGTTAAAATTCAAATCTGCTACTCCATTCATACAGCATAACATAATTGAGGAAAACTACAACATAATGCTGACCACATTCACAATAAATTTATGGTCAATTTCAAGAGGACAGTCCCTTGTAAGAATACAGTATCCAGTTTTTTCTCTCCTCCTTTACATGAATATTTCTAAACTTGTCTTTTTCCTCACACTTTAATACCTCATTCCAAAGCTCAGTCTTAGTTAATGACTTTGTTTCTATTTCTCTCAGAGGGAAAAAATACTAAATGACTGTAGTATAAGGTGCAGTAGATCCCCCACAGAATGACTCCCTGCAAATCACACTCTCAATGTGTAACATCTTCTTTTGGCATGTGGACAGAGTGTCTAACATAGTATCAGAAGACAGAAAATGGAGTTGGCGTGGGCTATCACTCTCACTATATAGTAAAGATGAAATGATATTGAAAATGTAACTGGCATTTCTATTCACTTGATTTTAGGAAATCAAATGGGAGATTATTTGGGTGGGCCTTACTAGATCAGCATAAGTTTATAAAGAGTCCTTAGGACTTCTCTGAAGGCAGAAGCTCAAAGTAACAAAGAATCACTACAGTGCAAGTTTTGAATGAGTCCCTGTAGTGAGTTCTTAATGACAAAGAAATGAATTCAACAACCACCATATGAACTGGAAAGCAGACCCCAAGTTTAAGTAAAATCACTGCTTTGACTAACATCTTGTTTGTAAATTGGTGGAAACCTAAGCACTGGCCACATCTTAGTCATCTCTGGATGTTGGGGCCAGGGAAACTGTGAGATACTAAAAATGTGTTGTTTCAAGCAACTAAGGTTGCTACAGATCATTTGTCAAGCAGCAACAGAAAACTAATGTAGGTGATTGGTTTTGATTACATGTATTCATTTACCTGATTCTGAACCCACATAATTTGCCTTTCCTATTACAATGATAGATGGATTTTCTTGAATATATTGAAAGATCATATATTAAATACCAATATATTCTGGTGGTTCAAGGATGTTAGTCTGTAAGAATGTATATGAAATACAAACACATATTTCCCTATAAATACTTCTCATCTGTTTGAACCGTGTTCCATTAACTTTTTTAAATTTAAGTAATATTGCATTATAATATCATATATGTTTCAGGTATGTATCATATAGAATTAATGTGTATATGTGACTATAATCACATTTACAATAAGTTCTTTGCTGAAAGTCCATTTCTATCCTTCACCATATCATTGTCTCCCTTTCCCTGATCTATCCAAACCCCTTTCCTCTTCTTTACTAGTAACCACTAATTTGTTCTATAGTTCCATGTTTGTTTTACTTTATTTATTTCATCTGTTTATATGTTTTCTCAGTATACATGAGTGAAATCATATGGTATTGGTTCTGTCTAGTTTATTTCACAAAACACAATTCTCTCTAGATTCATCTATGTCATTGAAAGAGGCAGAATCCTGTCATCTCTCTTTGTAATCTATGTCCTTTAGGTAGATGCCTAGAAGTAGTATTGCTGGGTTATGTAGCAGATCCAATTTTAGTTCTTTGAGAAACTAATTTCCTTAGGAGCTAGATCAGTCTACATTCCTACCTGCAGTGCAGTAAGGTTCCCTTTTCTTCATACCCTCGCCAACATTTGTTGTTTCGAGTTTTTTTGTGGGTTATTTTAAATAAGTAAAATATTTCAAACAAATCTCAAAAAATATAGTAAAAGGAAATGCTTCAATAAGAAAAAATACCCCAAGAAGTGCTGTTGAGCAAAATAATCATGTAGAAATGGCTTTTATTTAAAAGATGGAAAGCAATAAGTATTGAAGAAGATGTGGAAAGAAGATAATCCTCATGAGACACTAAATTACAATTTTTGTATTGTAACTTGGTATAATCATCAAAAGTAATATGGAGATTATTCAAAAAATTAAAAATAGAAATGGCATATGGTTCAGTTGTGCCACCATTAGGTATTTACATAAAAAAATTTAAAAAGATTCAAAAAAATAAATGCATCCCAAATGTCTATCGTAGCACCTATTTTCAATATACCTAAAAAAATTAGAAAACAGCCTGGGGGCTCATCAATGAGGAATGTATAAAAATGAGATATAGACACAACAGAGTTCCAGAGTTTGACTCTTTACTCATGTTAATACAGGTCAACTCTAACCTTGAAACCCCCTGGATTCATAGTGGAATCCACATATGTCACACGCCAAAACTCAGTCTGAAAGATGTTACTTCCACAAAGAGTACTATCTGCCAAAATAATACAAATCTTGCCATGTGAACTACCAGCTAAAGAATAAGGAACCTCGGAATAAATATGAAATATATTCTAGACTTTTAAAGAGAAAATTTTAAAGCATCTTTAAAGGGCTAAGACAGAAATGTTCTTATTGTCCATACAAAAATGTTTATTCCATACATTTTAATATACATTTATTATATATAAATACATTATATATATATTATTATAACTTTATACATCTTATTATTTTATAGTATGTAAAATATGTTGCATATAAATATTTTACATATAATATATATTTCATTTACTTCTAAATATAAGAGAAACCAAAACGAACATACTTTGCCAATAATCTGACAAGTTGTTCTAAAATAGTTATATTAAGACAAAAGATAAAAAATAGCTAAGTTATTACTGGGTAATAATGAGGTGGAGATATTTGTTTCATCAAATATCAAAACTGTCTTTCACTCTATTACAAATATTAAATAACACAATGTGTTGTGGGAAAGTTGTAGAAGCCATTGGATCATGGAAGTGCCCATAGAAAAATTTCAGTGACTAGGTAGAACATGAGAGGAATAACTTGAAATTATTATAACCATAATTACAGTTATTTTGTAGAACATAAAATATTGCTTTAAATCAATGAGATAAACAACCCATTATAAATGGGGACAAGACAATTGGACCAATCATCAGCAAGCATTTCATGGAAGTGAAATAACAAAGGTCAATCTGTGAAAACCACATTAGGATTATAGAACTGTCAATTAAGTTCATAGTTTTATTTGATTTACATCTGCTTGATTTGATTTGAATGGTCATATGGATATGGAGCAATCAAAACTTTTACACACTGCTAATGAACATGAATAGTATTGACGATAATAGAACTATTTCTATATACAGTACAGATACAGACGCTGAACTGAACAAATAGGAGATACAGAGTCAAGAAATATTTGAGTCTAAACTATGAACTTACTAGGTCTAGAAAAATTGTATTCTATTTGCAATCAACCAATGTTCAGTCTTCATTTTCCTCTTCAGTTATTTAAAATATACAGTATTTTATTTTCTAATTTCTTTGGTATGTAAGTTGTCTGTAAGAAGAATATTTCTTAAATTTAAAATATGTGGGCCTTGAAAAGAAGGCTTAAAACTGGAATTGGATTCCACCCCAGTTCTTTAGACTACATATGGAATAGAGACTTTGGGTGGTCTCGCTGCATACCTTGTAATTAAAATACAAACCTATGTGGTATTTAAAGCAGGTGTGAGCTCAAACTGTTAATTGCACTATAAATTCATGCTCTTGCACCTGAAGAGGATTCATTTGTATGCACATTTTCAAACATATTACAAAAGAATTGCCAACATATGCTGTATATTCTGTGCCATTCAGTCACGGAACAGCAACAGCAATTCACCAGTGGAAGTGTGGTGCAGGTGTTAAGTGGCATCACAGATGTGATAGAGCTGAGGAAATACTGTAATTCAGCGCAGTGGTTTGAGTTATTTCCTCGATACTTTCTTCCAAACTGTTCTAAAGCATAAGATCATGCAATTGAAGATACAATAAAGTTCCCATTAAAGGGAGACAAATTAAAAGATAGTTAAAGAGCAGGAAATACACTTCCATAGGTTGGAAGTTACAGTTTTCTTCTAAGGTCTTGAACTATATACCTTGAACTTTGATAAAGTTTGATAAACCTGTTTATCACTAGGAAAGCAATCATTTTTCCAGGAGATCTTGATATTAGATGTTTAGATGTTTACACCTATCTGTGACACCAAAGCACTGCTCTAGTAAAAGGTAATGAAGCCAGAAAATCATTACATGGAAAATGTTAAATTCACTCTAGTTATTTTTAATATATTTATAGTAGGTTGAAATGTAGTGAAACTAGGTTTATGAAAAAATTAAAAATTCAAATGATTTTGAATCTTTTAGGATGTGCAGGCTTTAAAAAACTAAGATAAGGTATTCCTTAGACACAAGGTTTTGCCCTTTTAAAATTTCATCAGGTCTTAGCCAATGACCTATTAAGAACATAAACTCTTTGTGGAAATTTTAGGGCAGACTCCTGTGGATTGGTGTTAATCTCAGTGATGTTACTTCAGGAATTGCTTTGGGCAAGAGAAACTAATATTGACTAGTAAACCCATAGCTGATTTAATATAAGTGATAACATAATATGATTTTTACAATTTACTACAGGGAGCTAGCTTGTTGACTAGCATCAACAGCAATTTTAATTATCAAATAATCACAAAAGCAAATACACACCTAGATATTAAGGATATTAAAGTGGAAGATTAAACTAATACGAAATATGCTAACTTAAATGGGTTTGTGTTAAACTTTTCATGGCCTTGCTTTCAAGTCTATGACAGTTAACTTCTTGTCAGTCTGGGTTGATCAGTGCCAGATATTAGGTAAAATGATATTCTGTTAGAGAGTATTTTTTGATAACATTAATATTTAAAATCATTGGACTTTGAGTACAGCAGAAAGCTCTTCATAAAGTGGTGGGCCCCATACAGTCAAGTGATGGTATTAATGGAACAAAGACTGACTTTCCAGAAGCATGAAGGAATCTGTTCAAAGAAGGTCTTAACGATCTAAACTGCCACTGTGGCTCTTTCCTCAGTCTCCAGCCTGTCAGCATACACTGCAGATTTTGACTTGTCAGCTTCCAAATTGCATGAGTCAATTTAGTAAAATAAATCTTTCTTTATATATATGTACATATCTAATTGGTTCTCTTTCTCTGGAGAGCCCTGATGAATATACAGTATCTGTCTGAAGAACCTAACCAATGTGACATGGATGACACACTCTATAAGATAAACGCAAGACAAAACAAACACATATGTTCTGTACACACAGAATGTCAAGTCAATCACTCCACATTTGCATATAATACTTAGCAAAGTATTTTTATTTATAACTATAGTATCACGAGTGAGCCAAGTTCATAGAATTCTTTTTCTCCTAAAACCAAATCACATTTCTCAACTGGATACTAATCATTGGCAGACCCTAGGGCTATATCAGATTAAAGTCACATTCTATTTCTAGACTTTAAAGTACTGTAAGGTAAATAAAGAAATGTCTTTATACTAAATACTTGATCATTACAAAAACTTTTTAGAAAGTGATCACAGTGAGAGCATAGCAATTACTTGGTAGGTTGGTCTAAATGAAAAAAGTGAGCAAACAGGGAATTTGACCTGAGATCATTTTTTTTAAATCTTTGTAAAAGTTAGGCAAATTCACCGAAAACACTGAGGAAAAGGTACTTAATAGGTCCACAATTACAAAAAAATATTAAAATTATTTTACTATTTTTGTACAGTGAACGTGTCACCATCATGAACAGCACAAAACCTGGTATTTGATTTCTATATAAGACAGAAACTGAGGTCACAAATGATATTTTAAAATGATAATCATCACTTTAAGACTAATGGAATAGATTCACCTTGCTCTATAGTTCAATTCCAGTAAGGAAAATAAGGATAGTTTTAAAGGAATGATTTCATTTCTCATTGGTTTCAAAAGTATGATTTTATGATGACATCACCATATTATCATCTCATTAGATTGTGTCTGGGAAACATGTACTATAAGTCAGAAGGGACACCTTTCTGAAACAAAAGAACTAAGAAATGAAGGGTGCCTCTCAGACAATAGGTAAGGTTGGGTTATCTGATTATGCATAGAAAGATATTAATTATTACACATAGATTTTCTAGAATAGTATATAATATTATAGTCAGGCTGACTGTATCTGGTGATTCAGACATCATGTCCAGTTGAAATGATATCTTAATATCATTCCACAAAAGAAAAATTATGCAATAGAATATATCTGGAGGTGGTAGAGATACCTTATTAATAAAAAAATAATAACTAATAAAAGATTGTGCAACATATGCAGAAATATAAACTCATGTACAAAGGAAGTGACACCAATAGGCTTATAAAGGCATACATACAGTTTTAAATTCAGCAAAAAATCTGGACTAAGGAAAGGATACTTATTTTTGATAAACATTTTACCTAACACAGGATTAGGTAAAATTAATACAATTACCAACTCCAAGAGATGATTTTCTAGCTGAAAAGATAAAATGCTACACAGAAAAATATAAAAGGGGGTAATTATATAGAAAAGTATATCTATAGAAGAAATAAAGACACATGAAATAGTATTTTGAGTATGAGACAATCATTTTCAATCTGGTTGGTAAGCTTACATGAAAGATTTGGAAGCACTTCAGTGAATATTCACAACAAAAGAAAATTCAACTTCCAGGATATCTACATCAGATAAAGCCTGTGAATACTAAAACTGTAACAGTTTGTTTTTACATTTATATAAATTAATGACTTTTATGTAGAAACCATGTGAAACCTAATTACATGTTTTAAAGCATTATCTGCCATTTTTGTTATTCATTTTTCAAAATATTGTTTTAAATGTTTCATAGTTATGAAAATTTTAAAAGATTCAGAAAATATGTTTAAATTCGGCAATTATCAGAGAAAAAATACATTTAGTTCCCTAACAGCTATTATCATCATATCTTCTATCTTAATTAAATATCAGTTCTTAAAACCTACTTATTCAGTTATTATGCTTAACTTTGAAAATATAGAGTGAAATCTGAATGAATCTCATTTAACTCTTTATTCTTTCCTTTATTCAAGTTCATTTATTTTTCCAATCTTTCCTATTTCCATTAAAAAATCAAAATAAGAAAGAAATTAAGTAAGAAAACTTAATTCAACTAAGAAAATTAATAATATGTAACATTATGAGGAAAATAATTTAACCTGATGTTTGTGTTGCCGTTATTTTACAATTATAGGACTCACACATAAGGAAAATAACATCTTACATTTGATTATATGAAAAATATAATCAAATATGAAACAAGCTACTAGGATGACTCTTAACAGTTCCCACCTCCTGCTGGGTGACTTCCTATCACATTTCATTATGATTGATATGAAATTGACCATAGAATATGGTAAAAGTAACGGTATGTGTATACTGAGACTAGAATATAAAAGATAGCCAACTTCCACCTTGCTTTCTCTCAATGTTTTAAGTTAAGTGCTTTATCATGAAAACACCCATCCTATGGGGAGGTCCACATGAGAAGATACTGTAATCTCCTGCCACAGGCCACAAGAAACTCAAGTTTATGCCATTTTAGTGACTCAGATTGTAAACTGACCCTTCTCTACCAGCAAAACCATCAAATCACTGCAGCTCCAGCAAATACTTTCTTAGAAGCCTCATGTAAGATCCTAACCCAGCACCACTCAACTAAACCATGCCCCCATTCCTGATCTTCACAAATTATGTGAGCTATTACTTATGTTTTCAATTACTAAATTTTAAAGTATTTCATTACTCAGCAACAGATAATTAATACAAGATGACAATACAATGATTCAATAATGGTGTTTATTATGTATTTATAGCATTAAGATATGTGTAGTCTTTGTAATCAGAGAATGGATATGATTAGAGGCCTAAGATTCTGTTGAGAGCAACAGCAAGCATTTACTAAATATCAATTATGTGTCAAATTATATTATAGGTGCTTTAGCGCACACAAGAGCAGAATAAGATTTAGTTCTTGACTTCAAACTGAGAACGGAGGATACACACATAGGAGAATATTAGAAACAATTGATTGTGTTTAGGGGAGATGGATTTATGAAGCAGGTAACATTCCACTAAAGAAAAAGCAGCATAATAAGATGAGTCAGGGAAGGCTGAATGAAACAGAGCAACATTGAACTGGTTTTTGACAAGTGTACAAGATTTGCATGGCAGGAAGAAAAGAAAAGATATTCTTCTTTAGAGGAGAATGATATAATGGGAGTTGTAAAGGTGGAAAAAATATATAAACAATCACATAAAATTTAATTTCCAGCAGTAGAGACTGATTTTAGACTTAAACACAGATTGATAGAACAGGGTCTTCCAGAAAGAGTCAGAATGCCAGGCAGAATATTCTGATTTTATTGACATTCAGGGGACTTACAAGTGATCTTAAATAGTGAATGCACCTTGACAATTCCTCTAGAAGAGAATGAGACTCACTATTTAGAGAACATATTAGATCATTTTGCAACCATAATTCTTAGGAAGTTCTTATTTATCTCCAGCTGAAATTTGTCTTGACTTAATTTCCACACTTGAACTTATTTGTGGAGTGCAAAAGAATTGTCAGGTAATGTTAGAGGTTTTGTAATATTAGAAGTTTTGCATTGAAATGAATTCTGAATCTGGTCTATTCCAACCACCCAGTTGATTCTCATTAATTCATACAACACATGGCCATACAATCCTGTGTTTGGTAAAGTTTAAGTTATTTCTACTAGGACCTAGCAGCTCTCCACAGTAGTTCATTGAAGTCCCTCCGCCCTTGAGTCACCCAACCCCACAACCTCAGTACTATTGTAAGAATCTATGGATTTGATTTAGTTTGGTTTAGTCTGTTCCTTTTCTTTGATTCTTTCTATTCCATATATGAGTGAAATGAGTACTTGTCATTTTTCTGATATTTCTCTTAGCATAATTTCACAAAGCTAAATTTAAGTGCCTAACTCCTCCTCCACAGAAAGAAGCCTTTTGAAGTGTTTCAAGATGTCATACTTCTCTCAGAATCAGTGACTAGGAATATTCAGTTCTTTCTGATTTCCTTGCACATGATGGTTCAATGTGCCCATTTTCCACTAACTGTATCAGTGTTTTAGAACAGCATGCTTAAAGCATAATTCTCCAAAAAGGGGGTAACACTTCAGAACGGCCATCTTAAAAAAAAAAAAAAAAAAAAAAAAGAATTGCCACCTTAATGTAAAATAAGACTGTGTTGTTTTCTTGTTTGGAATTTATGTTTATTTCCGCTTAGAATTTTGGTAGAACTGTCACTGTTGAATCACCGAGTTTGCAAAATTCTTTATACCTTTTTTTAAGTATGTTGTCTGCCAACCACAGCTCGTCCTCTTCATCATGGTAGCTCTAAGAGCTCTAAGAGCTACCATGTCATTTCAGGGTGCAGCAATTTAAATTTTGGTTCTAAAGTCTGTAAATGTTAAGCTGATAGGATACTAACAACTCAAGAAAAAAATATACTAGTCTAAGTTAATATAGCTAGCTTTTCACTGAGCAATTTGAGTGATTTCAGCCAAATAAGTGTTTCTATAGCCATTTCAAATTTTCCACTTAAAATACATTCCCTGGATAAGGAATAGGTACTTTTCCTTTATCAGAAAAACAGTATCCTGCTGCATAGATTTTTCTCATCCATTCCCCTACCACTGCTTTGGTTTCAATCATGAATTCATCAGTTAAATTATATACAAATAACTGCAACATTCTTAGTGTGGAAAATTAAATGATATTGCATATGCTCAACTTTTAGAAAACAAAAGGGTGTTTTCCTGTATAGGTGAAGAAAAAAAATATTCAGAAGGGGAAAAATTTCAAAAATAGAAGATACATCTTTTTTTTTAACATGCTTATCTGAAAAGTTTTCTTTCCCCAATTTCAGTAACCCATTTCTCTTTTCAGAACTTGCTAATCATTGGTTTGTACCTCCATACAGAAATGTCTTTTCCAGGCATTCATATGAATGGAATCCTGCAGCCTGCAATTTCACAGCATTGTTTTTTGAATGGACTTCCTATGTCCCTAATTATATTCCTCTGGCATATATTTTGAAAACAAATTTTCTACTGCTATATGGATCTATTGCTGGAATCTCTGTTCCATTGTTCTATTTTTGTATCTTTGTACTAATATCTCACTATCCGGAATATAGCTGTTTCAGAAAAATTCTTGAAACTAAATAATTTCAATTCTCCAACTGTATAATTTCAAACATTCTTCATTATCAACTTATCAATTTCTGCAATGATGGGCTGTTGGGATTTTGGGGATGTTTTCTGGTTTATGTAGAATTGGAAGGAATTATAGTTATCGTTTAGTCTTCTGATCAATAAACATGCAGTGTTTGTTACATATTTAGTTATATATGCATATATGTATATAGATATGTATGTAGCTGAATTTTGTATATGGACCTCAAGTCACGCAAATAGTACTAAATTCACCTAATTCCAGTATCCTTTTACAAAATGATATATATTATTTTGGATACTTTCTTTTGCCCTATCTCAGGTTCATTGATTCTTCCTCAGTTATGGTTTACTTGCTAATAACCCTATCAAAATAATTCATCTTTGATTCATTTCTTTATTATACCTTTTTCACTTGTCCCTTGTACAAAGTTTAAATATTTGATGATATTTTCCCGTTTATAGGTTACTTTCACTTCACAAAACCCTTGAGCCTATTATTCATAGCTATTTTAAAGCCTCTGATAAAATATTATGTTCATTTCTGGCCTTTGTTCTGTTAACGACTATAATGCTTTTTAAAATTATTATTAATGAAAGATTATGTTGATTGATTTTCGAATGTTGAACCATCCCTGTGCCTCTGGGATGAATCCCACTTGGTCATGATGGATGATCCTTTTTATGCAATGTTGGATTCGGTTTGCCAGGATTTTGTTTAGAATTTTTGCATCTGTGTTCATTAGGGAGATTGGTCTGTAGTTTTCTTTCTTTGCACTATCTTTATTTGGTTTTGGA
>PVHY01005517.1:0-23302 GCA_004024945.1 Uropsilus gracilis
AAAAAAAAAACTGTCGGATCTGAAACACAGAAACAGAGTCTCTTAGCTGTTGGGAGCTGGGGGGCGACTGCTTCTAAGCACAGCACTCTCAGCACACAAAATATTATCTCCACAAATACGAACAGTTTTGAGACTCTAAGAAAGGTCCAGGACAGTGTGATTAGAGAAAACAGCTACCTCAGCTCAGTGACAGCAAATTTCAATGATTCCAGGAATAGAAAACCAAATTATAACCTTCAGATAAATGAATTGTGAGGGTTTAAATAGTTTTTCTCTGTAACTCATTGCTCAGGCAATTTCATGTAATCCAGTTACAATATGTGTTAGTGTTTCCTGATGAATATGCTTTTTATGGCTTTATAATAGCTCTGAGAAGCATTCTCATTTAAATGAAATGATGTTTGGGGGATTTGAGTAATTATCTCACAACTTAAGCCAGACTCATGACTAAATAAAAATACTAAGTTTTCTTTCTTCTTGCCACAATCTGAAACCTTAATGGCATCTCATTCCCAGGTACAATCAAAGCTTTATCAGGAGCATGATCAAAAATGTGAATGTTGCTATTGATGGTGTCTCTTTAATGTAATTAAGCTTCAGGAAATACTCATTTCAGACCTTGGTGATCTTAGAGTTGGCCCAGGTAATAGGAGGACAGAACGCTAGTAATTTTTCTTGCAGTTTAATGCACAGTAGCAATTCTGTATTTGAAGGATAGAAGCTTTCAAAAATTCTTCCAAAAAGATGTCTCAAAAGGTCTACATTCAGTTCAGCCATGTACACTTTTGAGGCTATCTAAAAATGGCATTTTGTGCAGCATCAAAAGCAAAGAACAAATCCCTTTTGTTCAGTTAGTATAAATTCATAGATCGTACTTGAAGTCTTTGGCACTAGATATGTTTTGAATTTCAGAGTTTTTTCAGATTATAAAAGAAATGACCACGTATGTGTTATCCCCCAGAAAGGCCTGGAGTAGCCTCTGCAATTCAACATATTAACATTTCAGCAGCAAACAGTATGAGCAGTCAAATAAGGAATAAAGATAGACTATAAATAGCATCACCTCGGTTCAGGTCAGCTTGCTGCTAAATGAGAACGCATCAACCTTCAGAAGAAAAATTCAGAGTTCAGAGCCTTTGAGATCTCAGTATTGCAGATGAGGAATTGATTACCTGCCAAATGTTCAAAGATGCTATGGCAAAGCTGGAGAGCAACAGTTCTCAAGGTATGGCCCCCAGATCAGCCTCATCTGGAACTGTGTTAGAAATACAATTTCTTAGACCCCACCCTCATTCAGTTTCTGATCCACTGAATCAGAAACTCTGGAGATGGGCCTGAGCAATCTGTGTTAAATAAATCTCCAGGGCATTCTGAAACCCACTGCAGGGTGCCAGCCTTCTCTGTAGAGGGAACGAAAACTGTGTCCTGGTTAATTCACCGTGGCATATAATCTTTTAGTAATTTGATTTTCAGTCTGCAAAATGGGGATTGAGTCTACCTGCCCTTTTTGTTTAGTAGGAATTTTATGAAGATAGAAAGAGCTATGTGTGAAGGCTTTATAAATGACAAGATATTGTGTATATAGCAGATATTTTTAAATAAGAATAAAATGGCATCATTACTACATGGAACAAAAATTACAGATCAATAATATAAAATAAGAAAGTAAATAAAAAATGTAAATAGTTACTTCCATGCTTGAAAATGTGAATAGAAAAAATTAACTCATAATATCATCTACTTCAAATTACCTGTTTCTGGGGACCCAGAGTCAGGTGTTCAACAGACTCATATTAAAATATGGAAGTATGTGGGGAAAATTGAAATATTCACTCATCTATGCCTAAGAATGCATTTTCCTATGTCCTATCCCGTATCATTCCAGAATATACTTATTACTGTGTTGAAAGATGGATGACATATTTGGCTGTGCTGTGAACAGCAAAGAATGATCCAGAGAAGCAAGTAATACAATGGGAAGTTCCTTGAGCAGTCAGCAAACCTGAATTTCAATTTTAGGTCTGTCACTACTGATGTGTGTGCCCTAGCAAGACCCTTTAACCTCTTTGGGCTTCATTTTCTAGTTATAAACACTGCTCAGTTCTTTTATCAACAGTTTTTTGTTGCTTTTTTTCCCTAGTTCCTGGAATTCAGTTCCATGAACTGAAGGATAGGGTTGACAATATACAAGTCTAGTGAAAATGAAGACAATGTCTTCTCCATTTCTGTTCCCCAATTTCCATGAGAAGCAGAAATATAAGTTGAATTGGACTTCAGGGCATTGTGCCTTTATATGGTGATCCTACTTATTATATGGGCTGCCCTTACAGGCAGAGTTTTATTTTATTCGCATTATAGTTTCCTATAATGGCTATTATTATTTATTAAAGATAAGCCTCACTAGGGAAACCTCTGTCCAGAGAAGAATTAACCTCTCAGTTGTGGCCACCGTCCAATAACAACTTCAGCCAAGATCACCGTTCCTACCTGCTCACCCTCACTCAGAGGTAACGACATATAGGACTGTGTGTGTGTGTGTGTGTGTGTGTGTGTATATATATATATATGATTTATATAAGATATGATTTATATAAGATATGATTTATATGTATAAATTTCAATCATATATATATATATATATTTAAATCATATCTTTCAGAGATTTTTGGCTGTAGCGAGTAAGGTAAACAGCCCTTTGGGGGCATTGGTTTATATTTTCCGAAACAATATATCCAGTTTTTATGTGCTTGTGTGGGAGGCAGTAAAGTCAGGTGGTTAGGCATGCATCAAATGGTCTTTCAGGAGTTATTTACATCTCAAATAATTCATTTAACTTTTCAGTGTTACGGCTTATACATCTGTAAATTGGGAATACTAATAATTCTTTTTTTTAAAGGTGATTGGGGGTATTAAATGGTGTTTTTTGGTAAACCCTAAACCATTACCTAGAAGAATATCTCTTCCAAAACAAGAACCCCTATAAAAACATGATGCCCATCTTTCAGTTACTACTTTCTACCAAGCCCTGGAACAGAAACCATGGTGGAATAGAAGTACATTCCCTCAAGTAAAATATCACAATTCCCAGAAAAAATGAAAACAAGTCAATGTATACTCTAATGAGTTCAAGCACATTTGTAATGACACAAATCCAGCAAAAGAAACTTCAGGTGAGTTAGAGAAACTGTATTACATAATTATGGAGGTTAAATTAATAAAAGTGTTCCAGTGCATGACTTGGTTTTAAATACTGCTATAATCATTCTTCATTTTTGTATAATCCCGAGATGTCTGAGTAAAATTAGAGCACATAAAAGTTGTCTAGAACTACTATGTCAAAATAAACTCCAATCATACATGTGTAGAAGGCTCTGCATACAGAAATGAAAAGAAAATTTTTTACAATAAATGCTTTCTGGAGACATTTCAGGAGGAAAATATTGCTGAGAAAAGAAAAACAATTAAGTTTTCTTATAAGTCAAGATAAAATTACTTCCTATGACCACCAAATGAAGTCTTGCATTGACAGAGCAATTTGCTTACCATCACTAGCTACCAGGGCCAGAAATTGAAGATTGCCTCCTGGAGAGCCTTCAAACAGTACCAAGTATTATTTTTGTAATATTTGGTGCCAAATTCTGTATATGAAAAAGGAAAGAGCAACTGAAATGTTCCCCTCTATGATCTCTCTAGTAAGAGATAGAAAGAAATCTAGAACAATTCATTACATAAAGTAGAAAGTAATAACAGACATACAGATAAACCATCTGAGGAATTTAAAGGAAGAAATCCACGCAGACTCTGTATGTGTGTGTGTGTATGTGTGAGTGTGAGTGTGAACGTGTGTGTGTGTGTGTGTGTGTGTGTGTGTGTGTAGAGGGGGAATCCAGAAGTTTAGTGTTAGAAGTAAGGGAAGTCTGCCATGAGCAATGAACAGAATTTAGATGAATATGAAATTGGACAAAACAGAGAAATTAATTTAACTTACAAATGGGAGCAGCTGGCCCTTTAAACCAGTCACTCATCAGGTTCGCCCCAGCCTACATGAGCAGTAGCAGGACCACAGTATCTTAAAAAGGGGCAAGAACAGATTTACTAATTAAAAGACAAAGCAGACAAGAGTCTCCAAGGATACAAGAGACCCCTCTGATTATCTTACAAATCAACCAGTTCAGTCTCTAGTTCAATGGGTCCTTACCCACATGTGTCCACAAAATAGTGACTGTCCACCTTTAAGTCAGATAAAGAAATCAAGATGGCATCATTGATCATCCTCGAAAGGCACAGCTCCAGCATTCTTTCAGCTTCAACTCTAAAGTAGCCCCAAATCAGGAAGATTCACTCGATATATCAGCAGCAACCACTTCAGGTCTCTCACAATGAAAACAACAATATATAGCAAGTTTTCTTCAGGTCTCCAGACAATTCCCAAACTTCTGATTTCAAAGTTTAAGCAAATTTTCAAGTACCACGCCTAGGCTAGGGATGGAAGCCTTCAGAGTAGCTTCCTTTCCTGCCCTCTGCCAGGAAAGGAAGCAGCAAGTCTAAGGCCTCCAGCCTCCTTACTTCTCCTCTGATCTCTCTCTTCTCCATTTTTCTCTCTCCTCTTCTTAAATCTCCTCTCTGTTCCTCTCATGGGAAGCCTTGACTCCCTTCTCCAAGTCTCCACCCACCAGGGCACAATGGCTGCCATTCTAATGTATCATTACCATATATCAGGGGCCAACCTCCCCCCCCCAATTTCACCACACCACCCCTATTAAATGGACTGAGGAAAACACACTGTGGAGGAAGGACACCCAGGAGGTAGGAACAGCCTAGGTAAAATCCTATGGGTAAGCTGTTTTCTGCCCCCTATTACCCCCAACTATTACCCCTTCTGAAAGAAATAGCTATACTACTACTTCTCAGATAACAAGTAAAACCTTGTGTTAAACTTTTTATTGGACAAGAGAGTTCGAGTTCCTCAAGGTCAGTAGCATAGTTCTAGTTCTCTGGGTGTTCTCAACTCCTAATATTGCATCTGGATCACACCTAGTGTTCAAAAATGCTTACTCAATATAGAAATAAGCTAATGAATGCATAACAATCTACTGTGCTGTGCAGTATCATAGCTGATAGCCAGTTATTTAAAGTTAATTTAAAAATAAATTATAATTCATTTGAACTAACCGCTTGTCAAGCCAATTACCATAAGAAAAAACATTACTTGCAATTTTTTGTTCATTTTATCACTACTATTCTTCCTTCTTCTAGAGAAGGAAATAAAATTTCAGAGACCAAATCTTCACCCACTGACAAAAAAAAAATAAAGAAGAAAAACTCAAAGGTATTATCTGTCACATAATACTGAACAAATAAAAACATAGCAAAGTAATCCACACTGTGGTGTGATTCCATTTATGTCAACTTTCAGAGCAGGAAAAACTTATCTAAAGTGAAATAAGTCAAACAGTTCTTGCTTCTGAGGGATGCACAGATTGCTTGGAAGTGACACAATGCAACTTCTGGAGAAATGGAAACATTCACTATGGTAATGGGGCATAGGGCACACATCTATATCTCTGTCAAAACTGCATAGCTAATATTTTGCATCATATTGTATGTAAAATCTGTCTAGTAAATAGAGCATTGCAAAGATCTAGTGGAGTATGATGAGCAGGATGAGAGTATGAGAGTTACGGGTGAAACAAGAGTGACAAGATGCTCATAAGTCTAGTAGTTGGTCTACAAGGTGTTGCTGTTATATATTGTTTACTTTGTGCATGTTTTAAATCATCCACAATGAAAGAATTTTTAAAAATAACTATGGAGTGGAGGTTATAAGAAGAGGAGAGAAAATGAAGGTAAGCACAAAGGAGGGTGGGGCTCAGTGGTCTAGGGTAAAGGACTATGGATGCTTGGATGATGGATGGGGTGGTAACATACTTATGAGGAGTGTGAGTCTCTTCCCCTAAGCCATCTACAGTGTTGTAAAGCAATGTTACCTCAATAAAAGGGGAGGGGAAGGAGTGATTAAAAAAACAAAGTTTCTCTGATTTTAAGGCCTAGATTCTTTCCACCAATCACTACGAGGTGTTCATGTTATATATTGTTTATTCTGTGCATGTTTGGAATCATTCATAATGAAAGTGTTTAAAATTATTGCAGAAAAAAAGATTAAGTTTATTGATGCACAGGAGAACATCCCATCCCAAGGAAAATAAATAGTCAAGGTAGTAGACCACAGTAAGCAGAAGTGGGTAGTCAATCAGAAAATAAGCAGCAAAAGGAATCACATTCTGCTGAAGAGGCACCACTGCCTTGCTCCACATTTGCATCTTTTATATCATTATAAATAATATTCAAGCTCCAAAGAGCAGAGCACAATTGAAACAAGGAAGGAGAAATGCAAAACATCTGCAGACATGCAAATGATCAAAATTGCAGAGGCAGAAAATTCTTTGAGCAACCTTGGAGGAAAATGAAAAAAAATAGCCAGAAGACCAAGGTGAGGCAAATACTGTCCCAATTATTCAGAAGAAAAGCTTGAGGGCTCTTGGGACTGCAGGATAAAGTAAGGGACCCACAGGAGGAAGGTAAATCAGGCTCTCTCTGAATTACTCCTAGATGAATATCTCCTGTATCTCCTGGTTCCTCTGCTTTGTGATGTTAGCAAATATTTTGTAGTTACCTGCACTCAACCTGCTGATTTAAACCACCCTAGTTTTCTTCATGCTGTTCCCTCTCATTGGAATCTTCTTCCATTTATTCTCTCAGACTTAGTCTAGGGATTATCTCCTTCAGTAAAAGTCTGCAGAACCCCTCATCCCTATTCCCACAACAGTCTGTCCATTTGCCTCTCTGATGCTAATGCTGTTGACATGATCTACTTGGGGACCAGCACCTTAACCCCACTCATCTATCATCAGCCCCATTGGGGCTAGCTCAGGTGCTGTTCATCTCTGTACTCTTAGCACCTGGTCCAGTGTTTAGCACTCTGCAAGGGCGCAGCAAGTGTTTACTGCATTGTACACTGCCATTCTGCAGCTGATTATGGTATGTGATTTGTGAATACAAAGACTATGAAGTGGCGGGGGGTTGACAGCCTTATGGAAGCTGCTTAGGGTTTATCATGTTCCCCACCTACTGTCTCCAAGGAGACCAAGAGTAATGTCTTCAATTAAGTTACAAATTCTGACCATCCAATATTTTAAGTAGATACTGACACTGCCAGAGAGATACTATGTCTATCAGATCAAATGATTTTGGAATGGAGATTAGAAGGACACTGACAAAATCCTTATGTCACATAATAGAGGGTAGTTTTGTCAAATATCCACCTCTTCTCCCCTATGAAATACTAAGAACAATAGTATTATTGGAAACCAAGGAAAACTGAAAAATGAACCAGGTAAGTCTCTTCAAGCTAATTCTGGTTAACATAGTTAGATGTGAAATGTTTGCTTGAGTTTAAAGGCAAGATGTTTGAACAGCTGTTCATAGTAAAACCAGAGAACATTTTCAAGGCAATTGATATCAGAAGATCTTATTGTAGTAGAAGAATGTTGAAGAAAACTCAGGATGGGGAAAAAAGGGACATGCTGTGCCACTAATTTTGAAATGTGAGGTTACTTCAAATTCTACCTGACAACTTTGTTCAAGATTGTTAGTGTCTCAATATTCATAGACAAATGGAGTACTAAATGTACTGTATAAGCAAGATAATGTTCCCACTGTATTTGTGGCCCTTTCGGAATATAGATTCAAAATCCAGAACTGAGCATCTCCAAATAGAACATTAAGTTCTTTGCTTTGCTTTTTAACTTTCTACATTGACATAAGTATGGGTAGGTGCTCTGTGGGATGTAGCATTTGCAATGTCCCTATTTTCCTTTTGTACTTTCTTTCTAATACATTTCTACTCAGATTTTTCCCTTCTAAAATTAAAAATCAATGTTTCAAATAAAAGACTGGTTACCACAAACTCACTGCTTTATAGTTCAGTTGAGCCATATTAATTAAATTTCTGTTAAAATTACTAGTATAAGAGAAAGTCATAAGCAGAGTATTGGGAATAACTTCAAACAGAGATCTAAGGAGTGGGAAGATTAAAGGACACTGTAATTGGAACCTGGAACAATAAGTGCCATTCTCGAGGCATATTGGCCTTGGGAAAATTACTTTATCTCTGCTTTCTGACATGTAGAACCATGATAATAAGAGCTTCTTTATAAGAGGTTGAATGAGAAAATGTATATAAAGTGTTCATAGAGTATTTGGAAGTTATGATTGCCAAACAAATGGCAGAAGAGATAAAAGTCTTTCAGGGCAGCCCTGTGCAAAGGAAGTTTCCAACAAGACATTGGAACCATCTCTTCTCAAACTCCCATACTTAAAAAGTGACACAATTGCCCCATGTCTCAGTTTCTTCATTTGTAATATAAGGATTACATTTGATGTTGTTGTTATGTTGATTCACTGAGATCATGAAAGGCAAGTGCCTGGCACACAGTGAGCTCTCAAAACACATAGCTTCCCCTGAAAGATAGGATGGACAGGATAGGCCTGAAGCAATATGGGTAAAACACTCAATTCAGAAGCTCTGAAAGTGCTCAGTGGCTGAATCTTCTAGAAGCTATGTATATGCAGAGTGGGTATCTTCACTTACAAGGCTATTTCTTTGTATTTGTTTCCTTCTTTTGTGGACAATCTACTCTGATTTCTTTTGGGAGCCATTTGCTTGCAAAATTGTTTTCCAACCCTTAATTTTCAATCTGTGTTTATCATTAGCAGTTAAGCGTGTTTCTTGAAGACAGCAGAAGGTTGGGTTTTGTTTTCTCATCCAGTCTTTTTCTCTGTGTCTTTTTTATTGGTGAGTTTAAGTCATTTATATTTAGGGTGATTACTGATATGTGAATGTCTATACTTGCCATTTGGTCATAATTTCATGGTTCTAATCAGTGTTTTCTTCATTTATTTTTGTCCATTCTTCTGAGCATTTGGATTTTAAGGTCTCTTTACAAGAAACCTTGTTTATTTCATACAGAGGGGGTTTAATAGAAGCAAATTTCTGAAGATTCTATTTGGACAATCTACTCTGTTTCCAGAACTACACTTCAAATATTGAGTGCAAGAGTTAACGCCATCATGGACAAGTCTGTTATTCTATTCTGAGGTCTAGTGTGGACTGGATAACAGTGGAAATTGGAGGATTTGTGGTGGATTAAACTACCAATCACAAGAGTATTGATTATTTGGAAAATGCCAGCTCAGAAGGCTAGCAGGTTAGAGTATGACAACATACGGCATATTTGTTGTGTTTACCAAGACTCATGGGCAGAGAAAAAGGAAGCTGTAAAGATGAAACCTGATACAAATTTAGATGCTCAGTATTTACTGGTTCAATGAATGAATAAAGGAAAAACCAAACTTTTAAAAATTCTCAATAAGCTACATGTTAGGTCAGAAATCAAGATGAAATATAAAGGGGATAAATACTACATTTTGTTGAATGGCAGATTTTTCCTGATGCCAATAAATGTAGCAATAGTTAATAAAATCTGACCAATTACAACATTAAGAAGTAACCATTAATGTAACTTTAAAGTGTAGGTTTAAGTTATGCTATGAGATTCAGAAAGAAAGCTGACATCTTAGAGCTTGCTGTGGCCAAGTTTCACAAGCTCTGTCTCAGCTTTAGGGACCCATTTATTCTCTGGAATGAGTGCAAAGGCAGAACACCAATGAAAATCTAAAAACTCTATCATAGGAGAGGCAACTCAGAGATCTGATCATTCTTAGTTTTAAAAAGGTAAGAAGTCTTAGTAGGAACATAAGAATTGACTTAAAATACTGAAGTATTTGAAGTACTGTCAAGTAAAAAGATGAATTAGCCTTATTAAACTAAGCAAATGTTTATCGAATGCTTGCTATTAACGTAGTACTCATTTTACAAGTATTGATTGGTCACTTATTCTATACCAAGCATTGCCCTAGAAGCCAGGGTGGGGGGGAAACTCTGCCCTTATATATCTGACAATTAATGGAGGGTGGGGACAACAATCAAACAAGTAAACAAAGAACAATTTCTGACAAGTGAAAGGAAACAACTGTATATGGCTATATTCCCTCACATATTTGCCTTCAAAGCTAGCAGGGTATTCTTATTTTCATGGTTCCATTAATTAGGTAAAGATCCCTTCGAATTCAATAAAAGGAAGACTTTTTCTCAACAAGGAATAGACTGTCAAAAATAGACTCTATCACTGGAAATGTTTAAAAATAAAACCTGTGTGGGACTGTTGTGGGAATTATGGATAGGAGGTAAAACTAGATTAATGACCCCAAGAGTTTGGGGTTTCCTAGAGCAAAATAACTGAAAAAATGGTAGGTAGCAATAGGATTAAGACTCTGCCAGGATTTTTAATTTCAAAGTATATGACCAGAAACCCTACTAATTATAATGAACATCTTTATTAATTAAAGATCATTTTTTTAGAGAATACAAAGGATACAATATGAAAATAAAAAGTTCTCTAAGTAACTAAATGTAATTGTATTAAAAATTGCATGACACTGTTTTTATTTTTCTAATTTTGCAACAGACCATCAAAAATGTCATCATCCATCTAAAATAGTCCAGAGACTAAAGTCTGAAAACAGAACCAGATGACCTTTAAGTTTATTCCATTATTTTAAAAAATGTTTATAGTATCAAAACTAAAAATAATGTTTAAGTATGGGGTTTTGAAGCTGGTGTCTATGAACTTAAACCAAAGTTCAAATGAGGTCTATAGAAATTATTTTATTTCTCTTAATCTTCCTATTACTTCTGTAGTATGGGAAAAATAATATTGCCAACTCATGGTGCCCTAAGAATTCACTGAAATAATACAAGGGCATCCAGTATAGTGGTACATAGTGGTTAACAAAAATAGTGGCGGTGTGAATTATGTCATCTCTTCTGCACCTCCCACCCCCCAAAAAAGTGAGGCATTCCGGAGAGATAATGTTGTCAGTACACATTAATTTCTATATATTCTAATTTCCTACGAAGGAATAGATTACCTTTTTTATATCTCAATCCTGCCCCTAATGCTAGGAGAGTAAGCAAGACAACTAGTTTCCTAAATGATGATTTTCTCTTCTCCTGTCATTGTTTTTGTTAGATTATTTCTGACTTCAGCAACAAAACTTGCTCCATTTTTAAACAGGAACTAGAATGTGTATGAATTCTGTGGAAACTTATATACCCAGGCCTGAGAATTTAAGGCTGAAGTAAGGTTTGTATACATAGGCCTTAACTCAAAGATCTCAGTGGGTACTCCTTTGATTTGGTATTTGCATAAGCTAGAATGCGCTGCATTAAATCTTGAATGACTTTTCTTTACTGCCTGTGCCAGTTCCACATTTTTAACTTATTAGTTTAAGGTATGGCTGAGCATGGCAGCGAAATAAAAGCAGAGTGGTGTACTTACTAACCACTGTCCAGTGAATAAGAAACCAGTCCAAAAGTCAGGGTTGTCAGGCTCATGATGGAGATGTCCCAATGTAGACATCAAATCATTCTTAGAATCTTAATAGGTAAGTGGATATTCTCTTTAATTAAGATATCACTATCAATCACGCCAGTACTTGTTGCCCGCTTTTAAGATGTGGGCCATACTTACTGGTGTAAGGTAGTATCTCATTGTGGTTTTGATTTGAATTTCCCTGATTGCTAATGACATTGTGCATTTTTTCATGTCCCCGTTGGCATTTGTAAGGAACACTCTTACACTGCTAGTGGGAATGTAAACTGGCTCAGTCACTATGGAAAGCTGTGTGGAGGACCCTCAAACTAATGGAAATGGAACTATCATTCGACCCAGCAATTACTCTTCTGGGAATCTACCCAAAGGAGAGCTCATGCCTGTACAAAGGGACACCTGTACTTAGATGTTTACTGCAGCACTATTTATAACTGCAAGGACATGGAAACAACCCAAATGTCCCCAAACAGAAGACTGGATGAAAAAGATGTGGTACATATACACAATGGCATATTATTCATCAATTAAAAACAACACATTTGACAATTTTATGATAACATGGAGGTACTTAGAAAAAAAATCATATTAGCAGAAACAAGTCAGAATGGAAAAGACAGAAACCAAATGTTTTCACAAATATATAGGACATAGGAAAAATAAGCAAAAGCCATGAGGAAAAGTCAAAACAAGTTAAAAACCAAACTGAGTACACAACTGGGGGGGGTAGGTGGGGGAGTGGAAGAGGGTGGAAATGGTCAGGGAGGGAAAGCGGTGGGCAAACCCTGGGGATTACAAAAACATGAACTTACATATAAATACATTATTTAATAAAAAAAGATTTTTTAATTCCAAAGTATATGAACAGAAACCCTACTAATTATAATTAACATCTTCATTAATTAAAGATCATTTTTTAGAGATCGCAAAGAAAGGATACAATACGAAAATAAAAAGTTCTCTAAATTAACTAAATGTAATTGTATTAAAAATTTCATGACATTTTTACTTTTCTAATTTTGCAACAGACTATCATTTTATTAATCGCTTCTATTTTCCATCTCTTAAAAATTTCTATTTAAATTTAAATTATAGTGACTTCGTGGATGTACTTAGCTTTTCACTTTTATTCTTAGTGAGATAGAAGCAAAGGCGAGACAAAACTTACCCTTACTTTTAACAGGATCCCTAGCATTACTGTTTGGGGATCACACAAGGAAGGCAGACAAGTTCAAATTCAAGTTGCAATAATCCAGGTGAGAGATGATCATAGAGTGGTTGGATCAAGGGGGGAGCACTGGAGATGGTGGGATTCATTTATTTTGAAGAAGCTCTCGATGAATTTGTGGATAGATTGTCTTACAAGAAAAAGGTAAAAATATTGGTTGACTACAAGATTTTTCACTTGAATGAGAAGTTACTATTTCCTAAAATGAAGAAGACTTGAGAAAAATGCCGTTTGTGTGGTGACAGGGTTAGATTATGGTTTTGGCTTCAATCTTGCAAATTTTGTGATGTCTTGTCATCATAAGGACTTCAGAGAGCAAGATAAAGATTCAAGTTAGAAATTCAGTGGAGAGACCCAGGCCAAAACATTTCTTAGGAGTCATCAGATCGTCCGTGAAAAGTAAAGTCATTAAATTCAGTGGGGAAAAGAGAGGACGAAGTTAGGGTCAAGGCAGAGTCCTGGACCCTTCAATGTGAGGTTGAGGAATGGAGAAATAACCAGAAAAGGTGCAAGAAGAGATCGTAAGAGAAGCAGAGCCCCAAGAATGAGATGAAGAAAACATTTCAACAAGGAAGGAATGATCAACCATGTCGAAGACTGATCACTTTAATATTCCCAAACAATTTACAAATGTTATCTAATTCTTTTATTACTCTCAAAATAAAATAACAGGCTGAATAATAATTACACATTTCAAATCAAAATCTCAAGACTAATTTGTCAGATACTCTAAACTTTCAAGTGTTTTCAAATACTTTTAATAACAAATAACCACAAATAAAAATTAATGCTTCCCAAGCTTAGCATAAAACATAAAGCTGAGGTAGAGGTTGATTTATTTCATCCTCTCTCTTCTTCCATTAACTTCTTCTGCAGTGTCTTCTAATTACAGAGAAAACATTTAAACATTCAAAGATTCAGGGCTGTGACATATTTCAACACTAAGACCTGGGGCCTGGGCACTAGGTACACTTAAGTTCTCCTTAAGTTCCAGGTAATGAAGCTGATAGTTTTATTACTGTTGCATTCTATGTGTTCTATCATCTGAGGATCCCATTCCCCCCTCTTCTATTTGGTATTTAGTATCACATCTCTGCACATCATGCATTTCCTAGAATATATTTCAAGTTACACCTACAACTAGATTTTACCATAAGCTTATTTACTACTTTAGGAGGAGAAAATTGCACACTTTTAACAAAGTTGCAGCTGATTTCTTCTTACCATTCAATTAGACTAATTTCTGTTGACGGAACTCCATATTTTACATAGTTTTTGACTATGATTCTAGAATCATTTTTGTTGATAAGAAAAAATGGAATTTAAGGTCTATGGTCACAGTAGGACCAAGGACAGACAAAATTTCTTTATCTGGTATGCAAAACTAAGCACCATTGCTTTGGTTTGTTAGCAGGAAGTTCAGAACTTGCAAAGGACCCAGAGCCTTCTGCTGCCTGGTGGCTGGATTATTGCACTGAAGAGTCACAGACTGTGGGAGGAAGGCTAGAGGAATCCTAACAGAGAATCAAAAGATGTCATTCATCTATTCAAAAGACCCGTACTTGGCACCTTGTATCCCCTGAATATTTGTGTTTCTCCCAAATTTGTATTTCAGAACCCTGACCTCCCATGGGATGTATAGGGAGGTAGGGCTCCTGGGAGTTAATAAATTATGAAGACAGAACCTTGTGAATGGAATTAGTATCTTTGTTTAGACAGGCATAAAGTAAGACACATAGTAAGAACATGGCTTCTTCAGTTGTGGGTCCTCTTCAGACACGATCTGTCAGGACCTTGGTCTTGGACATCCAATATCAACAACAGTGAGCTGATTGCCTGAGTCATCCAGTAAATGGTAATTCTGTCTTAGCAGCTCTTGCTGACTGAGACTCTTTACTGATAATACTCCTTTGCCTAGCACTGTGCCAGATGTTAGGCAGCGTTAGATGCTACTGTGTCCCCTGATATGGCTCTGTTAATAGATTACAGCTGCTATCTATTTTGGTTGGAAGTATAAACCACTGCTCCAGATAGGCAGTTACACAATATAAGTATCATTCATAATGCTAAAGATATTGAAGTGAACATATTTTTTAAGGTTTTTTTTTATTTCTTAATATATTTCAACTGATTGCATATATCTACACATACACATACACATACACACACACAAACATATTTTACATCACTGTATATCCCAAGGTTCTCCCACCACCTTGTCACCATGAACCATTACCTTTAAGGGGCTTTTGTTTGTTTTAGTGACTTCAAAACATCTCTCCCTTCTGATCTGCAATACAACCTTGAGAGGTAAATAGTAACAGTAGCCTAGGACATACTTCCTAGGCCTGCTGACATCACTGCATTTAACCATAAATTCCTCAGGATTGCTCCATTTATATAATAGTCTAGAAATGACGAAACTATAGAGATGGCAAACAGAGTAGTGATGTCAGAGGTTGCAAGAGAGAGGGGAGATGAAAAGGAGTCCCAAAAGAGAGCTAACTTAAGAGTTCTCTGAAGTAAAAAGTGGTCAGTGGAGTGGACACACAAATTTCTGCCTGTGATTAGTTTTAACAGATGTATATTTACACACACATACACACACACACACACACCAGAGTTGACTGTATGAAAATTGGTAAAATCTGATTAAGTGTTCAAGTCCAGTTAATAGTATGATTCCATTCTCAATGCCTTGACTTTGATGATGTAAAGTAGACATCTTTGAGGAAGCTGGAAGGAAGAGTACATGGGATCTCTCTATACTATTTTACAAAGTCTTATGATTCTATAATTATTTCAAAGAGGACTTTTAGAGAAACAATCATGTCTTAATTCCCTTAAATATAAAGAAATTAATGTCCCATAACATAAAAATCTTTTTATTTTAAACATCAGGTCTCTTTGTTCTAAAGTAGCCAAAAATGAACATGTCATTTTTGAAATCACCTGGGCTGTGCATCCTTATTTAGCTAAGAGCTGTTTCCACTATCTTTTTATTTTAATGTTTGACTCATAAAAATTTGCATGTGTGAAAATATTTTAAATTTGGCCTTCTCTTTGATGCAGAAGCTCTAATATCAGGGAAATATTCTATAAGTAGATTCATCATTTATGTGCCCCAAAATGTAGGAACAGGCACATTCATCACAGCATAGTTGGTAATGACAAGAAACTAGAAATGACCTAAATATTCAGAATAGGGGGTTTATAAGGACAATTGACAAGCTGAAGACAATCAATATATATGAATAAGAATATGTAGTAATTTGAAAAACTATACTGAATGTCTTGCCAAGTGAAAAAAATTTTGATATGGCAATATTTTCACATATGTATATGCACTGGGAAAACATTGAATGTTAATAATTTTCTCTGTGTGATAGTATTAAAATATTTGTTTTCTTTTTTGAATTATGACAATTTTCTAAAACACCTACAGTAAATATTTGTTGTATTTGTAATGAATAGAAAAGGGATAAATCATGCATACATAAAACCCAGTTCCATATAACCAGGGTTTCCAAACTGCAATGAGTGAAGGAAGATCTAATAATAATGTCCAGTGGTTCATGAGGAACTGCTATGGTAAGTTTCATTGTGGTATCATCATTAAGATGACATTAATATGATAATATGGACAAGTTCTGGATCATCTGGATGATTATGGGATGTCAGAATTGCTACTATTTACATCTGCATTTGTTTTTATGTCTGTAAGAATGAGAAGCATTACTACTCTAATTGTTACAGACTAATGAGAAAAGAAACAGTCAAAATAACAAGTGATATATTCTTAACTAGAAAGATCTCAGTCCACTGTACAAATTCAGGCTCACAGGAGTTTCAGTATAGAAAGTCCTGGGGAACACTGGTCCTACCAAACATAAAAGAATGTACTCTCAGCAGTCTTTCCCCAATCCACAACGAATTATTGATTTATGCAATCAATAATTAAACTTTTAGTAAGAATGTCCACAGTCACATTAATCAGTGTTGTCTAGTGCTTGTTTTTCATGCTTTGTATTTTATTTGCAAATTCATTTTGGTCTTCTGTGAAAGTATTATGTAAAGGAAATGTAAAGGAAGCATGTGCCTATTTAGTTTTGTGTTGCACTCATTTAAGTAGCATACTGTTAAAAACATTAAAATTAAATGGAGTCTACAAAAATCCTTTTCCTCTTCAAAGGTCTACACACTGCTCAGATTTGCAAAGGTCTGTACACTGCTCAGATTTGGTACAAGATCTGATCTTGTACCAAAAATATTCCCTATGTGTAAACATAGCACCTTGAGCAGCTACATAAGTTCTTCCAGGGCACTGAGCTGTATTTAATCTTGTGCACTGACACTCTTAACAGCATGTTACAAAGAGAGAAGTGGATTTGGCTCTAAAAGCTTGCTGCTTAATTGAGTATTTGGAACCCCAAACCCATTTTTTTCCTTGCAGAAATAATACTAAAAACTATGCTAGCCTTCCAGTTCAATTGACCAAAGCCCTTTTAATATAAAATGTCCCTGGATCAGGAAGAACAATATGTACTGGAGAGAAGAGGACATTTTAAAACACAAGTTGTTGTTTGTGTCTTGTTGTTTGTTTGTTTCCCATGTTCTGGCAGAGGCTTTATGCTACCTGGCATGGCCTTCTGCTTCATTCCACCCCCACCTCTTCCCCAAATACAAGCAACTCTTCTGTCTAAAAGTGACCCCTGCTGCAAAATTAGTGTCATAGTACATTCCTATAACTCCCAACATTTACAAGCACCATCTTACTTAATCTTCATATTAAAATGGCTTGATGAATAAGCTGAAAATTCTCATGTTATAGAAGTTGGAGATTAAGTTTCAGAGAGGTTAGGTGACTTTCCTACCATCAAAGCTAGTAACTAAAGCTGAACTAAAGTACAAATGTTTGACTTCCAATTCCTTTGATTTTCCTACTGATAACATAACTTTTTATTTCCTAGGAAACTGAGAGGAAAACAAAAATGTTCGTTAATAGAGACTGTTTTGAATGACTAATAAACACTTAACTTTCCCTGCAATATATGTATGGTTAAGAGTGCCAGGCTGTACAGATATATGTTGGGGGGGGGGAGGTTTACAGGAAATATATATTTGTTCCCTGCTACTGCAGGAACACGTTACCAAAATGTGGTGACTTAAAAAACAAACAAAACTCCAACAATGTATTTACTCACAATTCTGGAGACCAGAAGCCTGAAATCAAGGTGTTAATGGGTTGGTTGCTCAAGAGGCTCTAGGGAAGAATCCTATCAGTTCTGAGTCTCTCCTCACTCCTGACAAGTGCTGGCAAACCTTGCTATTGCTTGATTTCCAGCCACATCACTCTCATTTCTGCCTCTATTTTCACATGACTTTCTCTTCTTTTTCCCCTGGGCCTCCTCTCTCCTCCTCTTCTCCTCTTCTTCTTTTAGGACACTAGTATCAGATTTCGAATTTACCCTCATCCAGGATAACCTCATCTCGAGATCTTTAACTTAACGACAGCTTTTCCCACATAAGGCCCTATTCACAGATTCCCAAAGAGCATTACATTTTGGGGGACCACACTTTGAACCATTACAGAAGGGTAACTGCCAAAGGGCTTTGGGTGGAATTCCTAAGGCACCTCTCCATTCCTATATGCCACTGATCATCTCTCGTGAGAAATAAATGTCTCATAACCTGAACATTTTCTGCACACTCTGCATCTCACCTCTGGTTGCCACCTCTAGTCTCTGGCATTCCGTGTTTCTGTTCTCATCTTAAAATGGAAATTCCCCTTGCTTTTCCCATTCAGATGATCGCCTCCTCTAGGCAGGCTACCCTGCTTTCATGATTTCTCTACTGGACATAATCTCCCATTCTCCTTAGCATGTCCTCAAGTCCACAGCCCCCTGAGTTCAGGCCTCCTGGAAAGATCTCACTCCTCAACTCCCTCTCTCCTTCATCCCACTTCCTGGAGCCACTGCTCATCTTGGGAGATAAAACTGGGAACACATTACTGGTTGTTCTTGGAGGTGAAGCTAGACCAGCTTTGACTGGGAGTCACTCTCTTTCATTCCTGACTGTTGATATTTTTCAAAGCTTCTTTCTCTTGACCTGTTCCCAGAATTTTTTGGTCCAGAAAGCTCAGGGCACATTTTATGCTCCACTGTGAGAGTATCCACTGTTCGTCATTCTAAGCTTTATAAGAATGACATTTCTTCACCTTGGCCACTAATTCTTAGGCCATGAAGGCACTTCTTAAAATACATCCTAACTGATGATCCAGATGAGAAGCACCTTGGGTAGCTGTTAAACAAGCAAATATCTGAACCCTGATCTAAGCCACTATAACAAAACCTCTGGGCAATAGGTTTTTGCATTTTAACAATTTTCCTACTGATTTTTAAACACACTAAATTCTTAGAACCACTAGTCTCGTAAAGTCAAGGGACAAGGCACAGCCATACTTCCAGAGCTAATTTAATCTCATTAAGGAACCTGATATTAATCTTGGGACAAACACTCTGGACAAACCCTTCCCCAAGGCATACATGTGGACACAGGTGGAACCTTAGGACCACCAAATCACCCTTCTTCCTCTGTCCTTCCAACATGGGCAGGAGCCAGTCCATAATCTTGACTCTTTCTTCTTCATTTTGAGGAATTTGTGGCCCCAACGATGCCACTGGGCCTTTGTCGGAACCCCCGATTTTTTGAGATTTGGGTCCTTTCTACCTCAGAGTTCTAATCACCATAGGTATTAAATGGTACACAGAGACAAAAGCACAGAAAAATATCCCTGATATTGTTTCCCCAGGAGAAAGCATGCCTATTAGATATTTATATGACAAAGAGGGTGGCCTATGATGCCCCCCCCAATTTTAGTATGCCTAGATCTTCTCCCAAGTACCTTATGAACTGGATAGGTAGGAGTAGCTTGCATTAATTTAATTTCTACCCTAACATCTTCCTGGAGATTTCTAAGGTACTTTAACTCTAAATAATTATTATAGTTACTCATTGGACAATGAAAATACTAATGGTAAAAATCACATGTCTTCCTCCAGAACCTTGGGAGTCTCAGAAAAGTAAAATGTTTAAGCTTTCATAATGAGGTGGAAACTAACAGATACTCCCAAAACGCCTTCCCTCAAGTCCCTGACACAGGAGGCAGATGGAAAGCAGAGTGGAGGCTCTCTGCACAGCTCAGGTGGTGCAGATGGAAAGCATCAAAAGAGCAGAAAAGCATCACAGAGCATGTCTAAGAAAGTAAACAGCACTGCATATAAATAAATAAAGACATAAGAACATTTTTAAAAAGCAGTGCTTGTCATATGGGAAAATAGGTAATATCCTCACTAAAATATGAAGACTGTGCTTCTGGAAAGCTAAAGTAGAAGTAGAAGTTTAAGTACAAGAAATAGAAACTTGAAAGAGCTGGATCCATTTTGCCCACTGGCACATGGTTACAGAGTACTTATTATATGCTGTCTGAAAATATTTCATATGTGTGTCGCATGTCTAGATGTGTGTGTGCAGGTACACAGTTGACTGTGACCTTTGCTACAAAACAACTCTGTAAGACAGGGTTGTTGAGTAGTTCTTGACCCTGGATATTTAGGTCTGCAAAACCTTCAGGCCAGATTCGGGTTAGTGGGATGTGCCCCAAAAAGGTTGGATTTGGAATATATTTTCCCTTCCTACCTAGTCTTAACTGTTCCCACACTGTACAAAATAGATGTCCACACAAAGTGATTATTAACAACAAGAAAGGCTTTTCAAAACAGTTAAAATGTTAGTGAAAATTCCCAGGAAAGTTGTATGGTACTGCACAGAAAGCAGGTGTTCCAGGCCTTTGGGTTGAGACTGGCTACTTCTGTTTTCATTTCAGGGAGGTTGAAGTTGGGGGGGAAATAGAATAAGTTAGTGATATGAAAGAGGAAAATGATTATTCCTTTAATCATAGACCATGTCAGTTTGAAATATTAATCTAATAACTATTTCATAAATACTTATATCTAAGGTACAACATAAAGATAATTTGTTGTAGGTAAAATTATGTTCTTAGGTCTATTTTTGTTCATGTTATTAGGCAACTTCTAATTAAAGCTGTTACTGAAATTATCATCTTGTTATTTGCCTTCCAGTCAGGTGTAGAGTATGTTACTGGGTATTGTTAAGTGTAGGTTAGAGTAAAAGTTATTGTAGAAGTTTACTGGAACCCACAAAATAAGTATACTTTTTCAATTCAGTTTAGAACTGTAGTCTTTCAGTATACACCAAGTAGATTGAATTTTTATCAGAAATTCTTTTTAAAATATAATGCAAACAAATTCTTAGATGCTAAATGTTGCTGATGTGGACAAAGGTCAACCTGGCAGCTCCATGGAGGGCCAGGTTCAAGAAAATCACTAACCACATTGCTACATCGTCATTCCCCTGAGAATTTATAGAAAGAGCATGTAATACAAATTATATATCAAACATATTTCAAATTATCTATAATTATATATTATATATAAAAATATACATCTATATATTCATATATGCACATACATACAATACACAGTAACCGCTGCAGTTTTTATTTCCTTTTCTATATGCCAAGTTAAAAAGTACTTTCCAAAATTTTGAGGCATTCTTTCTTCTGAAAGAAACCAGTCGTATCCTCCTGAGTGTAATGAAGGATTTAATAGTAGCCAAAAGCAACAGATTTTGCAGTAAAGGGTGGCACATATCAATAAATTGTAATTTGCAGACATTCACACTAGTATTTTATAACAGGGTTGGGAGTTTGGATGGAAGGTTTTTCATGCATAAACAATGCAAAAATATAGATATATTATCTAATTTTCTCAAATAAACTCATTCCTTCAAATTTCATTAAATCTGGGGCAATATTTTTCGGTCTGCATTCATTTCTTTCTTGGTCTTCAAATGGATTCATCAAAGCAATAAACCTTTAGTTCCATCCTCACTGATCACTCCGATTTCATGGCATTAGTGATTTTGATGGGAGACCAAGGAGAGTTGTTTGAGTTTTAGGGCAATTTAAAGCTAATGTTTCTGTCAGCTCTTTCTTTTAACACTTATAAATGACTAAGGGGTTTCCGTATAGGGTTTTCAGTAAACCTTTACTTTCTCATGAGTAGTCTGAACACACTCTGAAAGATACATTTTCCACTTAAAGTTCCCACTAATAGAAGGTAGTTGTTTAGATAGTCTGGCTACAAATTATTAGGAAACTTAGATTGTAAATCACAACACTTTAATCCCTGATGTTTTGCCTTTTACTCTCATTACTTTATATTTCAAAAAATTTAGACAAGCAGCTCATAAATTCTCTAAAATAAAAATGAAAACATTTCAGTTGGAAACTAAGATCACAATTAAGTACTCTGGGGAATTTAGTGGTAAATACTCCAAAACTGGGTCCTCCCAGATCTTCACTGTCTACAACAGGTAACAGGAACCCCTAAAATGACTCCAAAATCCTGAAGTCTGAACTTCAGGGGCTTGGAACTGAGATTGTGTTGTGTCTCAGTGCCAGATAAGCATTGGATGGTTCTTGTTCTCCCTGTTTCATATCGTTCAGTAGTTCAGTAAAGTAGTCCAGGCTGACATGGGAGTGAGGATGAAGAAGGAGGCTGGAAAAAAGTAAAGTTCAAAATGTAACACAAGGAGAACTCCCTTTTAGCATCTTCAGTAAAACTAAATCAACATGAAATTACCTCCCAAGCTAAGAGAATTAAGAACCATGACCAGTATATACCACTATTTTTAAAAACAGCTTTTTTATACATAAAAAAGCATTTTTTTATGTATTAAAAAAAAAAGCATTTATGCTCAAACATAAAGATAACAGTGGAAATGACCCTGATTACTCAGTAAGTTTTCTTGCATAAATCCTTAAGGGAAAATTCCAAGAAGACTCAGAATTTTTCATCTTTAAAAAGCCCACAATCAGCCAGGCCTGGTGGCTCCTGCCTGTAAGCTTCAACCTATGAAGAGGCCGGTTCTAGGGATCATGGTTCGAGTCCCACCTGGGGCCTGTAGTGAGACCTAGTTCCAAAAAAATAGCTGGGCGTGGTGGCGCGCACCTGTAATCCCAGCTACGTGGGAAGCTGAGGCTGGGGATTGCTTGAGTCTGTGGTACCCTGGGCAACAAGAGCCTGCGGTTCCATGGGCAAATATAACGAGACCTAGTCTCAAAAAAAAAAAAAAAAGCCCAAATCAAAGAGTAGTTTTGAATAGGAAAAGTACAATTCTTTGTTCAGCAGAATGAGAGAGTTCCTTTTGGGGTGGGTAGCTGCTTCATGAAGGAAGTGCTAGACCTGAAGGAGGTAGATTGTAACAAATAAGTTAGGGTTAGGGGAAAGGGACTCCATTTTAAAATCAATAATTTTACATTATTTTATTCAGCATATATTGTGGGATCAGTCTCCCTAAAAGAATCAGACTTTTATCAAAATGCTCAAAGTAAAAGCCTCTTCCAATAATCGCCTCTTCCAATAATCGCCAGGGCATTAAGGGGAAAGAGACCCTGTGAGTTTCAAGAAATCTGTTACTA